>APFE030076199.1:0-45745 GCA_000404065.3 Pinus taeda | reverse complement strand
GGGTGGAGGAGACTCAAGATCCTTTGTTTGAGGCTGATTTTGATATTGAAATGGCTTTAGCGGGGGATGAAGCAGATTATGTGGCGGCATCAGAACCAGGATCAGTAGCGGCATCAAGGAAAGGCAAAGAACCAATGGAAGGCACTAGTCGTGCAGGTCGACAAACTCGTGCTTCCATTAGGTCCACTTCTATTGTCATTGGTGGCATTGGTACTGAGGTTGCAGATCAGGCTGAGGCATCCTCAGACTCTGAACCAGATGATGTCTATGTAGCTCCTGATGATGATCCTGTGTCTAGTAGTGGTGATGAACTTGATGATTGATCATGTGTACACTGTAGACTTGTAGTAGGCCAATGGCCTCATAGCTTGCAGCATTGTTTTTGGACTTTATAGGCCATTTAGAGCCTCATTTCTTATGTATTTTGCTATTTTGTCGATGATATGTATTGTACTCGGTGCCATTTTGATATATTCACCTTTACATGGTATATAAATGAGCAAACTTTGCATATTTTGTCTCTAATGGCTTGGAATCATGGTTTTACATCTTAAAAATAGTTTTATTTCATTAAAAATTAATTATTTAATGTATTTTTTTAAAACCAGTTCGTTTAGACCAAACCAGTCCCGGTTAGACCGGTTCCGGTCGGTAAACCGGTTCATTAGGTGGACCGGTCCGATCACCGGTTCCGGTTTTAAAAACATTGGATAGCAGCTACGCACTCACCATGGACGTTTAAATAATAAACATGCACAACACTTTACTTACTGGCCACTCGTAGTCTGCAGCGTTTGGGGTTTAATAAATATTGATATGACCTTCAGTCTACAGCTCGAGTATTTAAAAAAAAATTTCCAGATAGGTTCATTACCAAGTCGACACAGCGAGAAATCCATATTCAATACTCTTCGACGACGAATAGGATCGGCCCTTAATATGAGATCTTTGACTGTGATGACATCTGTAGACAGCTCGGAAGTCGACTGGCGAGAAGACCCCACAGAAGCAGCGAGCAATGGAGGCTACTCGGAAATCTGCCCTAGCAATGATTTTGCTTCATATTCCTTGCGTCTGCCAAAATTTCAGTGGTTCCTTAAACCCAAAAACTAATTTCACATGACTTGAATTGCTACGCAGCCCTGACAGAGCCTCAAACTATTTCTTGAATGCCGCGTTGCCAACGCCGGAACAATGAAGACATTTACAGGAATGCTGGGTTTTCCGGGAACGGAGGTCAATCTGCCCTGCACAATATCGAAGCTGCTCAAAAATTGCACTGGCCACACCAATTTTTTTTCTCTGCACAGGAACTCTGTGAATTGATGGAGAAACCCTCCAGAAACACTCGACAACAGTGGATTCTCTGTTGCTATGTCAGTAGAGAGCAATTTCGAAATGAAATACGAAATTTTTCAAACAATGAAAAATTATTTCGAAAAATTACCCATGCTCTAATACCATAATCAATGAATGTATTGAATTGATTTACATGAGCAAAATGAAGCTCAATAAGTAATACAGAGATATTTACAGAGATAGAAACATCAAGTTTCTATTAGGAAATAGAAACAACTAGTTTCTTCTAAGAAACTGCTAAAAAGATAAAAATAGAAACAACTAGTTTCTTCTAAGAAACTGCTAAAAAGATAAAAATAGAAACAACTAGTTTCTTCTAAGAAACTGCTAAAAAGATAAAAATAGAAACAACTAATTAGAATGAGCATTAAACACTAAATAGCATTATTCTAATAGACCTCTTGATTTAACTTAGTAAATTTGGAATAAATATCTTAATTTTTGTTTTCAAGCAATTATGTTAGTTACGCCAGTTTTCTTTTAGCACAACAGCGAGGTCACAATTTTTAAAGCATGAACCCTGTGTGTGAGGATGTGGCTGTTAATCTTGAATTACTTAGCAATGCTTCACGAATATTTAATGTATGGCCGCAAAATCTTCACGAAACTACAATGTCCAGTAGCAAAATGATCTTTTTCAACAACAATTTCTGAACATTAAACAACCTGTTATCACAACAGAATGAATTTCACAGGAGACTTTTTTCTTAAGAAAAAAATGTGTTGTTGAAATGGCCAATGGCCAGCTTATGGTCAAAATCCCAGAAAATAAGAGAATCTCTGAAATTCGAGTGTGGCCAGATGCCAGGCTAACAAATATGTTGCTAAGGGCAATGAATTTTGAACCAAAGGTTTGGTAAAATGTGTGGCCAAAGGCAAGGATCAGGGATGGCTCTAATACCAATGTAACGAACAAAGTTTGTATACTTGCAATAATCTTCAAAATACTTTGAAGACAAAGACATTGATTGTAGGACAAGTAATTGTATATTGTATATTATATAAAAGAATTGATGTGATGATTACAATGAGGGTGAGGGCCTACTTATATACACTAGGTAGGTACCTCTTCACCAACGGTTCTATCCTTAGTGACATACCTTTTCATTAACTAGTTACTAATTAATCATTATATATTATTATTGTAGTTTTACATTATTTGTATTGTTCTATATATATTTTTATTCATAACATATATGCTTGGATTAAGGGATGTACCTCTTATGGGTTCGTGACCCGGCTGATCAAGAACACTAAGATGTGTGCTCTTCTCCCCTTGGTTGAGATCCTAGGGATGAGGAATTGAGCTAGTGAGCTCCTGGGGATGAGGGCCTCCAATTAGGAGTATGCCCCAATCATGCATCTTGTTTCCCACCCATCTAGCCAATGGGTGTTGGCTACTTGAGATTAGATGGTGATCCATACCAGTGATGGTAAGTCGTATCTCACTCAAGTTCGAAGATGTTGGTGTTCTTGAACAACATGGATTCTTAGCCTTTGAGCTGAGCTATTGTGGATTCTTAGCCTATGTGTTGAGCTATTATGGTTTCTTAGTCTTATTGATTGAGCAGTATTCATTCTGGGTGGTAGCATGAGTTTCCCCAGTGGTATTTGTTCTAGGTTGTAGCATGTGACTCCCTGATGCCAAGTGGAAGCATTTGGCTCCCTGATGATTATTTGGACTAGGTTGAAGCTTGAGACTCCCTGGTGAATGTTTCTTAGCCTTTATTTGGCTAAGCTTGGATTCAGGGTGGTAGTAGTAGCTCCCCTGCCATGAGTATTCGTCTTCTTTAGATTCAAGAATGTTCAGCATGAGTCATGATGATTTGACAAGTACAACAATTTTGGCTTTATTGATGGAAACTCCTCCGTAGTTGAGAGGGAGTGTTGAATTTTTGAACAACTAGGGAGAAATTTCCCTAGAAATCACTTTATGTGGTTAATCCCTTTCACCCTTGAAGCGAATTATTTCTCAAGAGCAAATTATTTTTCATAAGAGCAAAAGTTATTTCAAAAATAATTTACAAAGCAATTAGAAATGTGCAACATAAAATCGCTTAAGTGATTCAATTAGATATGTCCAAAATAAAATCACTTAAGTTATCTAATTTCACTGGATCACTCTAGGAGCTTCCAAAACACTTAATTCGAGGAAGAGATTTTGCCTCAAAGATTTCTATATATTGAAGAAAAGCCTTCATTTGCAACACATTGAGTTGTCTATCTCTCGCTTTGGTGATCTAGCTCTCGCATTGATGATCAAGCCTTCGCATCAGTGATTTATCTCTCTTATTATTAGTAGCAGAGCTATTGCATGTTTGCAGATCTCTTATCATCATTGGCAGATCTCTTGTTATCAATAACAGATCTATTGCAGATTTGCAGATTTCTTATCATCATTGGAAGATCTCTTATTATCTGGCGCGGATCTATTGCAGATTTGCAGATCTCTTATCATCATTGGCAGATCTCTTATTATCAGTAGCAAATCTCTTATTATCAGTGGTAGATCTATTACAGATTTGCAGATCTCTTATCATCATTGACAAATCTATTGTTTGGCAGATCTACTATTTGGCAGATCTACTCTTTGGTAGATCTATTGTTTGGCAGATCTATTGACAAATCTCAGAACTCTCGTTCAACTCTCACACTAGTGGTTTTTGCTCTTGTTATTCGCTGTTGTTAATGCTCTTGCTCTAGAGAAGTATTATTGCAGTTGGTATTGCTTTCACACCAGATGTATTTAGCTCTTGTATTGATTTCACTCTAGAGATATTCTATACTTAATATTGCTTTTGCACTAGAATTTGATTGTTGGTATATTGCCCTCGCTTCAGTAGCACTCTGATTTTGCATTTGGAGAATATTTCTCCCAGTATTTAGCTCTTGTACTTGTGAACTTTGTTCACGCACTTGTGTCTACTATTGTTTTGGAAGCCTTTGGAGGCTGGTGGTAGTATTTTGAAGTTGTCATATTAAAAAAGGTTGTTACTACTGTTATTTATAAAAGGGGTTTTGCATTCTGATTATGTCTCTAAGCTGAACATTTGAAGACGATCTAATAGAAGAGCATTTTAAAAAGAGTTTTTTCCATAGTGGGGTTTTTCCTTGGTCTTGGACCAAATCTTGTGTCTGGCTGTTCATTGACTGCCTTCTATGGTTTATGATCTTAGAAATTAAATTTTAAATATGCAAAATTTAACAATTCACAGGTTCCAAAAATTGATCTTTTGCATGTAATTTCTTAAAGATTTGTTTAAGTTATCACTGTGCTTTGGGAATTTTATTAAGTGAGGGTTGTATTTTTAATTGCATGCAAAAATGTTTGAAGAAATATCTCCACTGTAAATGCTTCACTTTATTCACATACAAAGCGTCTAAAGAAATGTTTGCATACAAAATGTTTTTCAAATTGCATAAAATTAAAAATTAAAAAGTTTTGCAAGTTGACTTGGGATATTTTGGCAATTGACATTACATAAGCCCAACATATGGACAAGGTTGAAGATGAAGAAAATATTTTTTATTACCCTACTTGTCTACAACCTTGGGTGGTTTAAACGGATGGCATAACCATATAACAATGATACCTCAATAAATAAATAGGTTCATTTTACTGCTAAAAATACCTAATAACCTAATTCTCACACCTATCTTTGTGTTTATTAAATACAATTTTATCTATTTACAATTTGAAACTATTCTTTAATGTTCTAAAAGCCCTTTTTGGATCGTTACTGCTAACAGAAACGTTTTCCGCTGCATTTTTCGTGAAACCCTGCCAGAAACATTCAGGATGTTTTTGGCACATTCTGCATGTGTACCCTTACATGAAATGTTATGGGTAGAAATACAAGGTGATTTGGTGTTCCTGCAATTTATCTATTCTAAAGAAGTCTAGCATGCGTGTAACCTACTTAATCAAGCACCAAAGGCATGTTGCTATCATGCTGTGCATTAGGGTCCATTAAACCTGCAACATTAGGGAAGGAATTGATACCAGACAAACCTGCTATAAGAGACCCTATTCTCATGTTCAACACCACTTTTGGGTCACCAACACTTCATGGTTGATAGTAGCTAGCTAATGACTCGACATGTTTTGTCCATAATTTCGCATATGCATGATGATGAACCTTGGTGGTTTTGAGGCCTCCCTAACCATAATGTAATGGTCTGAAAATTGTCATGGGGTTGTTGAGAAATCTGGGGCATCAAGTATTAGGTGATTTCTCTGAGAGATAACTACTTGTGAATGATTTTTACTTCTTAGATTAGATTCTTCTCATTAGATTATTACTCTGTTCTTCTTTCATCAAGCTGTTACCAATGCATAAACAATAAAGAGACAAGAGACACAAAATGTAGGCTATTCGCTACGGCCAAAAACTCTCCACTTGAGAGGAAAACCTGCACAAATTCTTCTTCTTATAGAGACTCCAATTGATGAATACCAAGACCAAGACCCTTGACCTATTCAATCTCTCCAAGACCAAGACACCTAGCTTCTTGATTTTGACCTCCATTTAGAGTCAAAGGTAATCAATTGCCCGCTCCTTCTACTTCTGCCTCGACTTCCTTATAGATCTTGGCTTCCTTGTCTTTGGTTCAGACCTGCAGCTCCTCAGTCTTAATTCAGAGGCATTAGTACATGTAGATGGCATTTTGCACCTTGATTGATTTCCTACACTTAGGGTAGAGACCTTTCCTTGCTTAACTCGACTTCTCCTTCTTTTGCAATTCGGCTACCTAGATGACTGAAGTATTTCGGTCCTTTTCTTGTAGCGAACAATGTTGTAATCTTGTGTGTGAAGGTAAGTTGGCCCACAAAACAATCCCAATTCAACTCAAAACACTTTGATGCTTTTTCTTCTTTCCTCGCCAGAAATTCGACTCCCTTGATGACCCTCACACTTTAGATCTTGAAGGAACTCATCTCTGATCTGTGCTGGAATGGAGTATGAACAACCCTATTTATATTTGTTTGTCATCATAATTAGTTGACATGTTGGAGGGTGAGCCGACGTGTCATTTGTAGGAGATATAATTATCTTTCTTGAAGCCGACTTGAGGAGGAGACTTACTCTTGGTCTTGGAGGGCTTTCTAACTTATTTAAGGACTTATATAAATATATAATATGCCCAAGAAGGGTCCTTCATATATGACATTGACTCAATTTGACTTTATGACCAATTCTAAGGACTCACGATGGGAGTCATACTAAAAATAAAACTCCTTGCTCATGAAACCCATGAGACAAGCATTACAATAATAATTTTATTTTTCTTCTTTTCATCAAATATATAAAATCGCAATTACAAAGGTCATCATGAAGACCGAACCTAGTTACTTTTCAACACTCCCTCTTAACTAAGGAGGTATTCATAATGGTACTTGGTCATTCTCAATTTGAAGAATTTCTCATAAGAAGAGTCGGATTGGTAACCCATCTGTATAACATCATATCAACTCATTGTCACATAGCAAGGCCTCGACTAACAACTCTATCTCTCCACAAGATCAGATGCAATGCTGGTGAGACCAATGATGTATAGACCAATGTTACATTAATAGTTATCGGGATAATATCGGCGCGAGGAAAAAATCGGAAAAAATCGTAAATATCGGGAAATAATCGGAAAAAAATCGTTTGGTACAAAAATATTCTTTTTTTTTCAATTTTTTTAATATCTAAACCATCTACAACATAAAATAAATACATTGACACATATATATGATAAAAGAACTAATATATAAGATGTTTGATATCATTTCTAGTGCCAAAATCACACATAACATTGAATCATGTCTTGAATAGTAAGTCCTGACTCCTGAGACATTGAAAGCAATATTACCTTTGTGATGATCTTTCATCATGACATTTTTTAGTTTGCATCAGCGTCTTGCATACATATCAACACACCTCCCAAAGATATATATTGTCAAGGGTCTCTTTCCTTTTTAGACTCCATCAGAGTCTTCATATCTTCCCTGGAGATATCCTAGTCAAATCTTCTTGGTCTTTCAGATGTTGATTGAATTTACCATGGTTGCATATTCCATGATCTCTTCCTTCCTCTCTTCACACATTTCATTCTCAGGAGCTTCCAATCAAAGTTCCTCAATTGTAGTCAACCACCTCATTCTTCATATGAGGACATACTATGTTTATTTAGTGAATGTTTGACCCATGCATTTCTGCATCCCTTTGAGGGAGGAGATCCTTCCTTTTGATTATGCTCTCAAGATAGAGCATTGATCCATGTTACTTGCAACCATATGACATGACTACCACAATATAAAATGTAAGCATACATACCTCATTTTTTTTCCTTTGGGTTGTCCAAACTTCCTGCAACAACTTTCTTGATTGAAAGAGTTTCAATCCCTTGATCTGCTTCACTTTTATGTCATCATACCATCATCCCATGAATTCCACAAGTTTGGAGTTCTTGATGAAACACTTGCTTCTCCTCATGATCGGTGAACCTTTTAATGAAGATTCCATCAGAGAATCTTGAGGATCTAAAGTATCCCCGTCAACAGATGTGTCCTTTTGACAGATGTATGCTGAACCTTGTACTAGATGACCTTTGCCACCTATGTTCCCAATGAGATTCCCAAGAGCTATATTCTTGACTTCTATAGATTCTATCCATCTTCCATGCTTTTCTATGATGATGTCTTGAGCTCTTGTTTTCAATGGTTCCATGATGCCTTGACGCATCCCATTTAGTGAATAGACATATCTTACAGCAGAAGACTTAGGAACTTGAAAAGAACTTAGGTGAGGAAGACTATCTCAATAATAGAGATCTCTTACTTCATCTTTCTTGGACTTCTTCTTTTTAACTTCCTTTACTTCTTTGGCAATATGGGCTTCTTCTCTTCCTCTTTTGTTGTCCTTCTTGACCTTAGGATAATCTCTTTTGTATTGCTCATATTCCTGATACCCATAGCATTGAATTTTAGACATGTTCCTTTTCTTTTTCCAAGAACCAGACTTTCCAAATTTTCCTTTTCTTCTTGTCATTGCAGCTTAAGCTTTATTTTGCTCACCTTCTCCCACATCAGATTTGGCCTTTAGTCTAGATTCTTCAATTTTGCGTAGTGACCATAGATCCTAGAATGGAGTAGCTTCTTTCTTCCCATAAATACTTGAAGTAAAGTTACCCCACTCCTATACAACTGTAGTCATTTCTCTATCAGACATGACTTCTCCCAGATCTTGTAGTTGATCCCGAATCTCAGATGTCCTCATAAAGTATGAGGCTATTCCATCTTCCTTTGACATCTTCAACTTGTAGAGTTCTTGCTTTAATGAGATGACTTCTACAACAATGCTTACGAAATTTAACTCTACCAGTTTGTTATAGATTTATTTTCAAGTTTAGAGTTTAGATACATATGGGATGAGGGGATCCTTGATGCATTCTATGAGAATCCTTTGAGCCCTAACTTCCCTTTTCATATACTTGGCAAGAGCTTGAGCATCTTCCTCTCTTGGTTTAGTGATAGAACATTTGACATGTTCCATAACATCATTTTCAATGAGATTCAAATCTAACTTATTCTTCCATGCAAGATAGTTTGAAGCCCAACAATTTGTTGCTTTCCTTGCAAAAAGACATTTTGATAGATTCAAATGTGGACATAAATATAGTTACTTGATAGGGTGCTCCTTCTTGTTGCTTCCTTGATGTTGATGATGATAAAAAACTTCTCCTTGATGAAGGTAGTTTTCTTCAAGAATGATCCTTGATCCCACAGAGAGTGAGATGATAGTAGATACCACCTTTTGATCTAGCTTCCTTTGGATGAATAGTCTTCAAAACACTTTGACTTGAGTAGATGTAGGGTTTTGGATTTCTCCCTCTTGATGACGACCCCAATACTTCTTTGTAGACTTCTTTGATCTAGGGTTATGATGCTTCCTTTGACTTCAAGATGATCTTCACTTTGATGCCTTCCTTGAGATTTGATCCTTGAGTGTCTCTTGATAAGATTCGCTTCCTTGACTTAGTCACCTTAGCTTTGATACCATGTTGAGAAATCTACGGCATCAAGTATTAAGTGATTTCTCTGAGAGATAAGTGTTTGTGAATGTTTTTTACTTCTTAGATTAGATTCTTCTCCTTCGATTATTATTGTGTTCTTCTTTCATCAAACAGTGACAATTGCATAAACAATAAAGAGACGAGACACAATGTAGGCTATTCGCCAAAGCCAAAACCTCTCCACTTGAGAGGAAAACCCGCACAAATTCTTCTTCTTATAGAGACTCCAATTGATGAATACCAAGACCAACACCCTTGACCTATTCAACCTCTCCAAGACCAAGACACCTAGCTTCTTGATTTTGACCTCTATTTAGAGTCAAAGATAATCAACTGCCTGCACCTTCTATTTCTGCATCGGCTTCCTTATAGATCTTGGCTTCCCCGTCTTTGCTTCAGAACTGCAGCTCCTCTGCCCTAATTCATAGGACTTAGTACATGTAGATGGCCTTCTTTTGCACCTTGATTTCCTTCGCTTAGGGTAGAGACCTTTCCTTGCTTAACTTGGCTTCTGCTTCTTCTGCAATTTGGCTACCTAGATGACTGAAGTATTTCAGTCCTTTTCCTGTAGCAAACAATCCTGCAATCTCGTGTGTGTGAAGGAAAGTTGGCCCACAAAACAGTTCCAATTCAACTCAAAACACTTCACTGTTTTTTCTTCTTTCCTCGCTGGAAATTCAGCTCCCTTGATGAACCTCACACTTCAGATCTTGACTGAACTCATCTCTGAAATTCTGTGGTGGAATGGAGTATGAACAGCCCTATTTATAGTTGTCTGTCATCATAATTAACCGACATGTAGGAGGGTGAGCCGACGTGTCATTTGTAGGAGTTATAATTATCTTTCTTGAAGCCGACTTGAGGAGGAGACTTAGTCTTGTTCTTGGAGGGATTTCTAATTTATTTAAGGACTTACATAAATATATAAAATGCCCAAGAATGGTCCTTCATACATGACATTGACTCAATTTGACTTTATGACCAATCCTAAGGACTCACAATGGCAGTCATACTAAAAATAACATTCCATGCTCATGAAACCCATGAGACAAGCATCACAATAATAATTTTATTTTTCTTCTTTTCATCAATTACATAAAATCACAATTACATATGTCATTATGAAAACTGAACCTAGTTACTTTTCAACACGAGGGTCCCTCCACCCCTGCTGGAATTTAACCATTGGTCACACATACTGTTATGGCCACCTCAAGCATATATAATAATGTTGGACAACTTGGTCTCGGGAATAAATGGACAAAATTGAACAGTAAGAGTATAACCTGGGATCAGGATAATCTCCAAAAAAACTCAGCAAATACAAAATGAAACTTAATAAATACCTTAAAGTTCACCAAGAAAATCTTGGCCGTGTCTTTGGCCAAGAGTATTCCTATACTTGCATGGTCCTCACCAAGTCAAGATGAACTCAACTAGGCTTTTTGACATGGTGAGTAAGCTCGGATCTATTTAACCAAAAGTCAAGTTGACTTGGTGAGTGAGCTCATATGTTTTCATTCTGCAAGTATCTCAAGTATGTGTTGAGTCTTGTCACAGTGATGTATACATTCCAAGCTCCTATGCAAAACTATGCATATATCTACGGGGCCCAAGATAAACATGAAGACATGTGTCTATAGCATTCCTGCAATGCCCATAGGTAATGCAGTGAACAGTGTTATAGCGTCTGTATCATTGGTTCACATGGCCTTATACTTCCAGCCAGAGGAAATCATTTAACCAGCATAAGCGATCTGTCGGCCAAGTTGCATTTATTAAATGCCTACAGGAGATTCAATGTACCATAGGTGAAGCTCTTATAAATTATCCCTCTGGGGAAGAAATCTGCAAGAGAATGATATAAAAGTAACTCCCTATACTGAGTGCCGTGCTTTTAGACATTTTGGTGAGGAAAGGCCCAGGCTAGAGTAAAGAGTTTAAAAAGTTTCATTTAATGCCTACTGTAAGATCCCCATGCTCCTGCGTTCCCAACTTGCAGATGTTCCGAACATATCATGATTGGTTTCGAAGATTTAAATTCTCTCATTTTAGGATTCAAGTAGAATAGTTTTCGTCTTGTGTCTTCCATAGTCCTCACTTTTAGAAGATCCTGTATTGGTTGGCTTCAAACGTTTGTGGATAGAATATCATGTTTTAGTGGATGAATTCAAATAATACTCAGTGGATGGGATAAGTGGATTCAGTGCTTTCTTTCCGTTAGATCTTGCTCAACTCTATTGTTATGTTACGATTTAAAGGCATCTGTTTTGAAATTGAATGGACACTAAATTTCTTGCTTTTTTTAAATGCATACCAAGGTTTGAAATATTATATAATTTTAAGCTTCCAATTTATTGTCGGAACTTTATGTTCCAATACTGCTTTTCAATGAAAGCATTTGAATTCATGTTGATTTTTTCACAACAGATTTCTAACCTTTAAAATCTTTTAATACAGGTTCTGGTAAATCCAAGAGTCTATTGAATTTATCTATGCAACTCAGGAAATGTTGTAATCATCCATACTTGTTTTTTGGAGAGTATGATATGCATAGAAAAGAAGAGATTGTTCGGGCATCAGGGAAATTTGAATTGCTTGATCGCTTGCTGCCTAAGCTACAGAGGGCAGGGCACAGAGTGCTACTTTTTTCTCAAATGACTCGTCTTATGGATATCCTAGAAATTTACTTGAATTTGTATGGCTTTATGTTTATGAGGCTTGATGGAACTACAAAAACAGAAGAACGGGGGGTTTTACTTCAGAAGTTTAATGAGCCAGATTCACCATACTTCATGTTTCTTTTGAGCACCCGGGCTGGTGGGCTTGGTCTCAACTTACAGACTGCTGATACTGTGATATTATTTGATAGTGATTGGAATCCCCAAATGGATCAGCAGGCAGAGGATCGTGCCCATAGAATTGGCCAAAAGAAGGAGGTTCGTGTTTTTGTTTTGGTTAGTGTTGGTTCTATTGAGGAAGAAATCCTTGAACGCGCAAAACAGAAAATGGGGATTGATGCTAAGGTTATCCAGGCTGGTCTTTTCAACAACACTTCCACGGGTATGCTTCAACCTACTATATTGTCTTTGATTGACCAATATTTTGGTTTCTCCCATATTAAAGGTCTATTGTCTTTTCAATTATGCAGCTCAAGATAGACGAGAGATGCTCGAGGAGATCATGCGGAGGGGAACTAACTCTTTAGGAACAGATGTGCCTAGTGAAAGAGAAATAAATCGCCTTGCTGCTCGTAGTGACGAAGAATTTTGGCTCTTTGAGAAAATGGATGAGGAAAGGAGGCAAAAGGAGGGGTATCGGTCAAGGTTAATGGAGGAGCATGAAGTTCCAGACTGGGTCTTTTCAGTCCCTACAGGAAAGAATGACAAAGGTGTTGAAAATATGGATTCTAATCTTGGTTTTGACCAGGATTTGGGTAAACGGCGCAGAAGGGAGGTAGTGTACACAGATATTTTGAGTGAGACACAGTGGATGAAGGCTGTTGAAGGTGGGGGAGATGTGACTGAAATAGCTAAATCACAACTGGAAAAAAGAAGCAAGAAAAAGCAGCAACTGCCAGATACAGTGGACTCTAAGCTGTCAAATCAAAATGCAGATCAATTAAATGTTTTTGCTGACAGTGAAAGTTATAGAGCTGATGTACATGAGGAAGGCGTGGAAGCTAAGCATTCCAAGAAGAGAAAGGATCGTGATGCTGATGGAAATTACTTGCATGATGATGCAGATGCTGACCAGGACTTCTTCAGAAAAATTCCAAAGAAGCTAAAGTCAGTAAAATCAAAAACAGCAAACTCACACAATAGAATAGGTACTCATTATGGAGTACACGATGAAGAACATGCAGATCAGGAAGCAGAACTTAGTGCTTCTGTCTATCAAAATGACCCCATTACCTGGAAGACATTAAAGAGAAAAAGGTCAAGCCATGGTCACTCTAATGCAGATAACCGTGGGCATATGTATGGCAACAGGGAGAGTCGGTAGCACCAAAGAACAATGGAAATGTGTGATTTACATGGTGCAAAAGATATATTTCTGTGTTGAATATGCGGAATCATCAAGAGGGTGTGTTTGATTGGCAAACATCAAACAGAGACATGCTGTTAAGTTCACCTGTAATGTACCTGAGTTTAATAACTGTATTATTTATTCAGAAAACGATTCTCTTTGTCTACTTGATTTTTGAAGCTCATATAATATAATAGTTCAGTCTAGATTAGTTGCAATGTTACAACAAATCGTTAAATACTCTAAATGCACATTGCAAAGTATCATGATTCATAAATAATAGGATTTAGAATGTATATGTGATTGCACTATGACACAATTTATTCACTGTGGAATAATATCTTTTCAGGTAATCAAATTCTACTTTATCATAAATTGGAGTTCTATTTGTAGTTTTCAACACTTAGTGACAGTATACACAGATTCAACTGTAATTGTTGGAAGACACTGTGAAGGGTGTTTCCAAACAACGAAAAGTATCTAATATGGTCGAGTAGGATACAAAATAATGCATGCTTGATTCAGAGGAAGCCGTTAACATTCTCGAATACACTGTGCCTCTTCAGGATAACCGATAGTGCAAGGGAAGTTTGCACTAGGTCAAGGATATTGAAAGAGTTGCCAATATGCAGTTTTTATTCTATACTAGCTATATGCCATATTGCGAGTCATAATTGAATGATGGTGGTTAGTGAAAAAATTAATTAAATTCACTCTTTTAATGCTAAATTCAAAGTTTCTAGAGTTGGATATTGCTCGTAATCATCCTGAAAGGGAATGTGGTGATCATGAAATTAGATCTCTCCTCCTATCGTTTTATACGTGTATGTCACAGTGGCGTCAAATGTCTCAAAACACTTTCATTTATTTTTATTTTTATTTTTATTATTATTATTATTTAAATACATAGTTCACTGATTATTCTTATTATTTAAATACATAGTTCACTGTACCAATCTGGTACTAGCTACATTCACGAATCTCTATCGAAATTAATTAAGGGCGATAATGACATTACAAAATAGACATGAATTTCCAACTTTAAAAAATTAAGGTAGATAATGGCATTACAAAATAGACATGTCATAGCCTGAGTTTCCAACTTTAATAAAGAAAAATACAACAAACTATCACCACCACACAACCTCATTGTTATCCGCAAAATCTCCATTTATTACGTGCTTTTCATAGTACGGCATAAATGTGTCGGAACATTTTCAATTATTTTTTTGGCATATATTATCATCCACTAGGTCAAAGTAAGCAACAAAGGAGCATGTGTGTTAAATAGTTTTTCTAAATTAAATATTTAATTCTACCTCTGTACTGAGAGGGGCAGAAATTGCTTTATATCATGTATTAGTAGTCCTTTTATTATAACTGCTTTAATTCGTCTTTACTTTCTACCTCTGTACTGAGAAAGGGGCAGAGATTGCTTTATATCATGTATTATTAGTCCTTTTATTATAACTACTGCTTTAATTCGTCTCTTTTTATAACTATTACTTTTGCTAAGGACAAGAAAACATAGCATAAACACACATCGAGACACGCCCTTCAGAAGTGACATCATACAATGCCTTGGTTATATAAATCTTTGGGTTGCAAACTTGTGTAGTATTACAAATAACTTTCTATTTGAGAATTTGAAATAGGTTTGTTATTCTACTATCAAGGAAATGAACGTTTTAATAGTGTGAAAATAAATAAAGATAATATTAAAGTAACGAGATATAATTTTATTAAAATTTAATTAAGTTGATAGGTTAATTATCAATAATTATTAGGTGGATGGTAGAGATTTAATTTCTATGTATATCTTAGAATATTATTGACTAACAGATCAAATATTGAGATTTTTAAAAAGTAGTTGTCTTTTTTATCATTGTAATTAAATTGATTTAATTAAAAAAATGTCATATGAACATGAGTTATGATTGTTTAGGCATGTGGTATTAGGTAGCCGTGGAATTGGTCATGATAATGTAACAAAACATATTTACAAGTTTGAATCTCTATGGTAAAGAAAGGCTGAATCTCCATAGCTAAGAATCTTGTTACATATTTTTTTAAATGTGTATGTGTTTAACTCATATATTAATTCTTTCTATAATTAATAATATAAAATAAAATTGGCAGGAAACTAATTGTCTGTAAAGTACTGAAGAAACATGATAGCAGTAGGACCGGGGAGCTTTGCTCCCTCCTATCAGAACGTTTTGATTGGTAGAGGGAAGGATATCCAAGGAGGAGCTGGACAACTTTCCCAAAAGGTTGGAGGGATTGGCTTTGGAAACAGTCAGGTTCTGACAAAAATACAAAAGCAGACGACACCAATCTTGGTGTAGGAAAAGTGGAAGAATCAGTGGAGGAGAAACAATCTGAGCAATCAGTACTGAAAGGAGGATGCAATCCTAAGTCAGCAAAGACACCAAAGATAACCTTGATTGACCCGCAAACCCAGGCCCATAGGGACCACATGTAGACTTATGCATTAATCTGTAAATTTATCGGGATCTGGCCCAATCAGAAGCTCCTCAGATGGTGGATTTCTTATGTTTGGAGGCCTAAAGGAGAAGTGGGCCTTCACCTAGGCTCTAAAGATTTTTTCACGACAATATTTGCTGACCTTGAAGTCAAAGATAAAATATTCGAAGGAGAACCCTATTTCCTATCATCGGTGGAATTATACATGAGGCCATGGAAGGAGAACTTCACACCAAAACAAGAGACATTCACCTCTGTGCCGGTGTGGATTAGATTGTATCCACTTCCATTGGATTACTAGCTCCCAAAAACCCTTGAGGCCATTGGTAACTCCCTGGGATGCTTTCTCAAACTTAGAAGCAACCCAACAAGGCAAATATACAGTGTACGCTCAAATTTATGTGGAAATAGACATCTCTGGAGCCCTCCTTGAAGCAATCCAACTCGAATCCCAGGATGAGAGATGGACTCTGAAGATTGACTATGAACAGATCCATTTTCGATGTCGTTGATGCCACAAACATGGGCACCTTGCCTAGGTTTGCCCATTAAATACCAAACCTGAGTAGGCTAAGGCTAACCCTGACAGAGATGGTGATGGTTTCACAAAAGTATGTACAAGGGGGGAGGTTGGAAGGAGACAACAACAACGAAACTGTAGTGGGAACAAGGAGTCAAAAAAATGCTATGAAGCGTTGACCGAAGATGTTAAGTGTGGACCTTGATTATCTTCCTGATTTAGAGGTCTTTGTTTCAGCTGGATGTATACTCCAGGAAGATTGTACACTCCTCCATGCGGAGGGGACTTGCCCCCCCCCCCGCGAGGGGGCGGGGAGTATCCCCCCCCGACTAGGGTCCCTGGGGCCAGCGAGGTTTCAAGGCCAGTGCCTCCGAAGCTATAAAAATAGATGTAAATTTTCCTTATACAATTTCGTAGTCGATCTGGGTTGTCATTAGGTGAATGATTTGATGGTAAAATTTATGTTTAATTTAGGGTTTTTTTCTCTAGAAGACAACCCCTTGATTTATACGAGAGAATTGTATTGCGGGTGTGTATATGTGTATTTTGTGCGAGAAAGAGAGAGGAGACTGTGTGAGAGTGAAGGGAAAATTACAACAGATCTGTTATAGGTTGTATCTCTTCATTTTGCTAGACAATATAAAAGGAAGGATTCATTGTTTCTCCGTGAACGTAGCCTAAATTGGGTAAACCACGTATATCTGTGTCACTCTTGTTTTATGTGCTTGTGTTTTTGCAATATTATATGTGTTCCATTGTGTTGTAATATATAATTTTCTAACTAGTAAAAGGGCCGAAGGTCTATTTAGCTGATAAACTCGCAGGAGATAAGGGTTTTGGTTTGAGTGGGAGCAATGATGAAAGATGGTAAGTTTAGGATCGAGAAATTTAACAACAAAAACTACTAGCTGTGGAAGATGCAGATGGAATATTATTTGTATCAAAAAGATCTGTACCTACCATTGAGCAAAAAAACAAAGAAGTTGACAAGTATGACAAACACATAATGGGAGATTCTCGACAGAAAGGCACTTGGAACAATATGGTTGTACTTAGTGCCGTCAATAGCCTTTAATATTTCAAAGGAAATGACAACAAAGGGTTTAATGACGACATTGTCAAAACTATATAAAAACTCTTGGCCCAAACATGGTATTTCTTATGCAGCGTTTATTTAATATGAAGATGTTAGAAGGAGGATTTGTCCCTGACCATTTAAATGAATTTAATATGATGACCAATCAGTTCAATTCTATAGGGGTAAATTTTGATGATGAAGTTAGGGGTCTATTAGTTTTGTGCTCATTGCTAGAAAGTTGGAATGGTTTAGTCGGGCCATTAGTAACTCTGTCTTTAGATCTAGTACTTTAAAGTTTGATGATGTTGGCGGTGCCATCCTTAGTGAGGAAATGCAACCAAAAAGATTCGATGAGACATTGGATAATGTTTTGATTGCAGAGACTAAAGGAAGAAAAATGGAAAGAGGGAAGAGCCCAGGATATCGCAGTAAGTCAAGGAAAGACAAATCCAAGTCCAGATCAGGGATGGTGTACTGGAAATGCAAGAAGAAAGGACACCTGAAGAAAGACTATAAGCCTCGGAAGGGAAAATGAGACACACAACAAGAAAACAATCATGAAGCGAATGTGATAGGTGATGTGTTGTAAGATGCTTTGACTTTTTCATTAGAAAATATTATTGATTCCTAGGTGGTAGATTTAGGGGCCTCATTCCTTGCCACACTTGATAGGAAACATTTTCATGATTATGTTCAAGGAAATTTTGGATAGGTTCGTTTGGGTGATGATAAACCCTGTAAAATTATTGGAATGGTTAAAGTTTTCATAAAACAAGAAAATGGAAATCAGTGGCTATTGAAGGAGGTAAGGCATGTTCCATATCTGAAGCAAAATCTAATTTCAACAGGGCAGTTGGGAGGTGAATGTTGTGTAACTACTTTTACATATAAAACTTGGAAGGTCAATAAAGTAGCCCTGGTAATAGCAAAAGGAGAAAATGTTGGTACGTTGTATTTATGCAATGATATTTCTAATTCTATTAACGCTTTAACCTTCACAAAAGCAAATAAAACATTGTGGCACCATAGGCTCAAGCACATGAGTGAGAAGGGAATACAAATTCTCCATTCAAGAAATTTGTTGCTAGGTTTGAAGCATATTGATTTGGATCTTTGTGAGAATTGTGTTTATGGAAAACATAAAAGAGTTAGATTTCTCAGAGTTGGGAAAGAAAAGAAGAGCGAAAAAAATAGAGCGTGTGTATACAAATGTATGAGAATGTTCTCAGGTATCATCTCTTGGCAGTTCTCGTTATCATGCTACTTTTGTTGATGATGCAACCAAAAAAACTTGGATTTATTGTATTCAAAATAAATTTGATTTATTTTATACTTTCAAGAAATTGAAAGCTTTGGTTGAGAATGAAACATGAAAGAAGTTGAAGTGTCTCAAATCAAATAATGGAGGAGAATATTGCAGCAAAAAAGTTTGATAAGTATTGTTCAAAGCATGGAATGCGTAGAGAAGATAATTCCAAGGACACCACAAGAAAATGGTGTGTCAGAAAGGATGAACATGATAATCATCGAGCGTGCAAGGCACATGAGATTGCATGCATGATTGCCTTTACAATTTTGGGCAGATGATGTAGATATTGTTGTTTATTTAATAAACATAGGGCCTTCAAATTCTTTGTATGGTGGTATTCCAAAGGAGGCATGGATAGGTAAAAAGGTAAACTACTCATTTTTAAATATTTTCAATTATGAAGCCTTTGTCCACATTAAATAAAGAAAATAACACAAAGTTTGAGGCAAAAAAAAATGTACCTTTATTGGATATGGTGTTAATGATTTTTGTTATCGTTTATATGATTATGAAAATCAAAAAATCATTAGAAGTAGAGATGTCATATTCAATGAAAAGGTCTTGTATAAAGATCAGATGCAGGAAAAGAAACATGAAAAAATAAAAAAGAGAATACATAGTGCTTGATGAGATCACAGAAAATAGCAATGATCAACGACCACAATAACAATAGTTACCACAATAACAACATGCACCTCAAACACCTGAAAGTGGTGTCAGAAGATCTACCAGGATAAGTAGACTCCCTGAATGATACTCTTCTTCATTATATTATGTATTGTTGACTGATTCCGGTGAACCAGAATGTTATGAAGAAGTAATGCAGGTAGAAACCAGAAAGAAGTGGGAACTAGCCATGAAAGAAGAGATGGACTCCTTGATACATAACCAGAGTTGGGACTTAGTCAAGTTGCTTGTAGGTAAAACAAAATTGCAGAATAAATGGGTTTATAGGTTGAAAGAAGAAGATGGAGGTAGAAAAATGTATAAAGCTAGACTTGTGGTGAAGGGGTTTGCACATAAGAAAGGTATAAACTTTGATGAAATATTTTCTCCTATTGTTAAAATGACTTCAATAAGAATCATTTTAATTCTAGTAGCAACAAAAGATTTGCATCTTGAGCAATTAGATGTAAAGACGACCTTTCTCCATGGGTATTTGGAGGAAGAGATCTATGCAGCCACAAGAGTATGAGGACAAAGGGAAGGAAAAACTAGTGTGCAGGTTGAAGGAGAGTTTGTATGACCTAAAACAAGCTCCAAGGCAGTGGTATCTAAAATTGGACAGGTTTATGTCTGAACAAGGTTATAGTAGATGTCACTTTGATCATTGTGTTTATCTCAAAAGGCAAAATGATGACAACTATATTATATTGTTATTGTATGTAGATGACATGCTTGTTGTAGGGTCTAACATGTAAGAAATAAATGTGCTCAAAGATAATTGGCAAATTCATTTGCAATGAAGGATTTGGGTGCATTAAAACAACTCATTGGAATGAGGATAACTAGAGACAGGAAAAATTGTAAATTAACATTGTCTCAAAGTGAGTACATACAAAAGGTGTTGGAAAGATTTAATATGCAGAATGCAAAACCAGTTACTACACCTTTGGCTATCCATTTCAAACTAAGTAAGGAGATGTGTCCCAAGACCCGAGAAAAGATGGAATATATGTCTAAACTTCCATATGCATCAACAATTGGAAGCTTAACGTACGCAATGGTCTGCACAAACAAGGTCTAATATTGCACATGCAATGGGAGTTGTAAGTAGGTACATGAACAATCCAGAAAAAGAACATTGAATGACAGTGAAGTGGATTAACATGTATTTGAGAGGTACCACAAATCAAACATTATGCTTTGGTGGTTTAAACATTGCTTTACATGGATATGTTGATGCAAATATGGCAAGTGAGAAGATAACAAGAGGAGCACCACAAGGTATGTGTTTACTGTAGGTGGAACATCTTTTAGTTGGGTTTCAAAATGCAGAATGTTGTTTCACTTTCAACAACAGAAGAAGAGTATATTGCTACTACAGAGGTTAGTAAAAAAATGATTTGGTTGCAAAAGTTCAGCGGATGAATTGGGTAAGAAGCAAGAGATGGGCACGTTATATAGTGACAAATAGAGTGTCATTCATCTTGCAAAGAATTCAATATTTCATTGCAAGACTAAACATATATTGCTCAAGTACCATTTCATACAGTCAGTGTTGGAAGATGGGCAGTTGAAGCTAGAAACAATACACACTAGCTAGAATATTGCAGATATGTTAACAAAAGTTGTAAGTAGGGAGAAACTGAGATTCTTCTCAGTTTGAATTGGTCTTCAAGTATGATAATGAAGAGGAGAAACAAGTAGGTCCAAAGTGGAGTCATTATCCAACAAATGAAGCAGTGGTGGAGTTTCTATAATCAGTCTCCAAGTGGAAGATTGTTGGGTGTGGAGCCCAATTATCTTCCTAATTTAGAGATATTTTTTTCAACCGGGTGTATACCCCAAGAAGACTGTACAACCCTCCATGTGGAGGTTCGGGAGAAATGCCCCCGAAATTAAAAATAGATGTAAATTTGCCTTGTAAAATATTGTAATTTCGTAATCAATTTGGGTTGTTCATTAAGTGAATGATCTAACAATAGAAGTTATGTTTAATTTAGGGTTTTTCCCTAGAATGAAACCCCTCAATTTATATGAGGGAATTGTATTGTGCTTGTGTATATGTGTATTTTGAGTGAGAAAGAGAGAGGAGACTGTGAGGGTGAAGGGGAAATTACAACAGATCTATTGTAGGTTGCATCTCTTCATTTTACTGGATAATATAGAAAGAAGGACAAACTATTTCTCTGTGGATGTAACCCAAATTGCGTGAACCACATGTGAAAATTCATGAATCTAACACATCAGAAGCCCCTATTGCAATTTTTGGTTTACAATCTCCTACTTGTTCTTTACATTAACAAGTTATTTAATTGCATAAACATTGAAGTAAACACAATTGCAGCCTTCACAAATATACAGATCATGCATTGAAATAAACAGAGACAATAACACAAGGGACACTATTATTTTTGGACAATTGTTTCCGGAAAAACCCAATTCGGGAAAATTGATGCAACATATAGAGCATTTGCATTATTAAGCATATTTCGTGAATACAACTAGGGTGCCAGAAATGGCTCACCCAACAGAGAATATCCTTGGGAGTAGTACCTCTATCCAGAGACATATATTCTGGAAAATCAACAACTGGATGATCAAACCCCATAGTGACTCCGGTTGTTCCCTATGCTGGACATCAAAAGTTGTTCCAAGCACTGCTCTGGAATTGTGTCACTCCTTCAGGAGCCACGTCACCCTCTCTCAGCGTAGAATTTGTTGATCTTCTCCCAGTCTGCCCATAAAATCTCCCCAGTGTTGCCTCTGAGGCCTAGTGTCAGCCTCTAAGGCTCCCGCGTCCCCTACTGCGGCCTTCTGTGTCCTCTGCGTTAGCACTTCTAAGGCCCGCACTATCTCTTTCGGCACTGCGCTACCTCTCTGCTATGTATTCTTTAGCCTCGGATGGAAATCCCTTACTAAATTACCCCTCACTGCAACTATGATCACTAACTCGATTTCCTCAATGAACCTCGTCCGAGAAAATTGAATTCTTAGATCACTTGGTGTGTCTTCAACTGACCCTCAAGCCTCCTCTTATACTTTTCATGTTGATGGATTAACGGGCGTAATCTAATATCTAATCAATGACTAAGATTAAAACTAGCTTGATCCTCATCATTTAGAACTTTCTCACCCATATTTTATTAATACACATTAATATTTTTATTTTCCTAAGTTTAGACTTAGGAATCCATTAAAAATATTAATTATTTTAATAAATTCCTAACTTGGTGGAATTTATCCAAATGATTTATGGGTCTTCGAGATCTCATGTGCCTTAGCCTCTCCACCAATTTTTAAGGCTAGAGCACATTCGATGCTACCCAAAATCAACACTCTCTCTTAGCAAGGAATGTGCTCTAGCAATGCTTCACCATAGAAACATCACACTGATCCTCCACATCGGTCCTCTGTGCTAATGCTTGGCCTGCTGCCCCACATCCATTGCACTGTTATTTCTTGTATCGCTGCCCATGACACTACCACTTCCACTGCTACATTTGTACTGTAGCTCCCTCTCAACATGTTGCATCATGCTGCCGATAGCACTGCCACTGTTAATTGTTGCACTGCAACTCAGTTATAGACAGGTAAGTAACTGACTTCACCCAAACATTGACATCTTGGTTAGTCTGGAAGCCTCGTGGTGCTGAAGCTACCTCTGCTGCTATCCTATGCTCCCTCTACTACCACTGTGCTGCTGCAACCTCTTCTGTGTCTCTTGCACTACTGCAACCTCCACTGCACTGCTACAGACTTCTACACTCTAGCACTACCATGCCGCTCCATCACACCTTGCTCCACTCGACACTTGTCAACATGCTATTGTCTTTGAGGGCTCCCGTAGCCATATGTGATCCAAGAGTTTGGGCACCGCAAGCATCCTTCCCCCCTTTTGTAGTCCTCTTGACTACAAATCCAAGTCTTCCCACCTCTTCTCTAGAGGCACATGAGCACTCATGGCTCAATCATCACCAATCTCAACATCCTTCTCTTCCTTTGCTGGAGCAACCTTTGAGTCGGAAGCTTATCCCTTTCCTTTCTTCCTAGGGCACTAAGAAGCATAATGTCTCAATTCCCCATAGTTGAAGCACTTGACCTTGGAGATGTCTTTCTTCTTCCTCTTCTTTAGCCCCTGTTGTCCCACTAATGAGAGAGTTGCATCCTCCTCCTCCTCCTTCTTGATTCTAACTCCCTTACTATTACTCCCTGCCTTGGTCAATCTCCTGAGCTCTTCCTATCGAAGAGTTGCCCACATCTCCTCCCAACTAGGGAGAGTTGCACTGCCCAAAATGCTTTGAACTCTGGATCCGATGTAGACCCCACGAAAGTAAGTTGGTTGCAAATCCCTTGCTACCTGAGAAGGAAGGGATCTATCTCGTCTCCTTTCTACATCTGATTTTATCTCAGCTGATTTTCTAATAGCATCTTCCGTTGCACGAAAGAGCCCTGATACAAGGTGGTCAGGGTCTCCCACATCTCCCTTGCTGTTTTTTTCTCAGTAATGTGCGGTACTACATGTCTTTGACTCCGTCTACGATCGTGCACTTGGCCTTAGCCTCTGCCTCCTCGTATTTCTTCAATCGATCAGCGTCAACCTTTTCAACAACAACATTCAAGGAATATTCCTTGATGCAATGTCTTTCTAGGATTGTTAGGATCTTGGCCTTCCACATGACAAAATTAGATGCTCCATCCAATCTGTGTCAATCCCTCAACCCATTCATTGCCATTTCTCCTCCTTTTCTCTAGACTCCCTCTGAGTCCTGGTTTTCCTCTCGAAAATCCTTCGACCAATCTTCAAATCACTCCTCTCTAATCCTCCTTTTCTGCTGCAACCCGGATCTGGATTTCTTGGCTAGAAATCTGTCGAGGTAGTGCTTCCCTCTACCTTGTTTCAGTCTCCTTAGACATTGTTTTGTACTGACAGGAACAACATTCTATCAGCTCCTCAAATCAAAATCTGCACAACTACCTTAGCCCTAGTAACTCGAAGAATATGAGCCCTTTAGGCTCTGCGCAATCACTGCGTGCGCTGAATCTGCTCCTCCTGGCCAACTGCATCAATCCTTCCTGGTTGAGAAATATGACGTGGCTCTATGTGAGCCTGATCTACCCTTCTCTGCCTTTATGCTGGCCCTTCTCCTGGCTCATAGTGTTGACGCAGGAACTATGTGAGCCTCTGTGTCACTCTCTGCACTGTGTCACTCCTCTTGCCTCTTCAGTTCTGGAACAACGCTGTCTCTCGGGACAACTACTTCTCTGCTAAAAATTCTCAAATTTTCTCGACTGGTGTCCTCAGTGGCCTATGATCTACAATCGATCTGATACCATGTGAAAATTCATGAATCTAACACATCAGAAACCCCCACTGCAATTTTTGGTTTACAATCACCTACTTGTTCTTTACATTAACAAGTTATTTAATTGCATAAACAATGATGTAAACACAATTGGAGATTTCAAAAATATACAAATCATGCATTGAAATAAATAGAGGAAATAACACAATGGACACCATTATTTTCGGACAATCATCCCCGAAAAAACCCAATTCGGGAAAACCAGTGCAACATATAGAGGGTTAGTATTATTAAGAAGATTTCGTGAATACAACTAGGGTGCTAGAAATGGATTACCCAACAGAGAATATCCTTGGCAGTAGTACCTCTATCCAGCGATAGATATTTCAGCAAATCGGAAGCTAGATGATCAAACCCCACAGTGAATTCGGTTGTCCCCTATGCAAGACAACGAAAGCTTCTCCAAGCACTGGTTTAGCATTGCGTCACTCCTTCAGGAGCTGCGTCACCCTCTCCCAGCTTATAATCTACTAATCTTCTCTGAGTCTGCCCCATAGAATCACCACAGTACTGCCTTTGAGGCCCACCATCCACCTCTACGGGTCCTGTGTCACCTACGTTAGCCTTCTACATCCTCTTCATCAGCTCTTTGGCTCTGTGTCAACTCTTCTAGGGCCTGCATTGCCTCTCCTGGCAATGCATTGCCTTTATGCTATGTATTCTTCAGCCTCGAATGAAAATCCCTTACTAAACTGCCCCTCACTGCAACTCTAATCACTAACACGATTTTCTCAGCAAACCTTACCCCAAAAAATAAAATTCTTAGATCACTTGTGTGTCTTCAACTAACACTCAAGCCTCCTCTTATACTTTTCCCGTTGATGAATCAATGGCTGTGATCTAATCTCTAATCAACGGCTAAGATTAAAACTAGCTTTATCCTCGTCACTTAGAACTTTCTCACCCATATTTTATTAATACACATTAATATTTTTATTTTCCTAAGTTTAGACTTAGGAACCCATTAAAAATATTAATTATTTTAATAACTCCTCATCTGGGTGGAATTTCTCCAAACGATTTCTGGTTCTTGGAGATCTCATGTGCCACCAATTTTCAAGGCTAAAGCACATCCAATGCTACCTAATATCAATACCACGTATATCTGTGTTTCTCTTGTTTTATGTATTTGTGTTCCTGCAATATTACATGTGTTCCATTTCTCTGTAATATATAATTTTCTAACAAAAGAAACTACTTAGACAAAGCCAAAACAATAACCTGAGTAAGAGATATTGGAGAAAGAAATAACAGAGAGTGTTCTCCTAGCTAACGAAGAGACACTGAAGTCACCCATGTAGCCCCAAGAGAAGGAAGGCAAGCTTAACACCCTCAACACCTGGACGAGGATTTGGATATGATACCTAGGGAGAATGGCACTAAAGAACCATACTTATCGGAAACAATAGAGCAGGAAGGCCCGAACCTCCCGCAACTTCTAAAATAATGGAAAACCCAAGGGATGGAAGTGATCTCAAAGGACCAAATTGATCGGGTGCAATACCTATTTCTAAGAAGAGAAGAAAATTGGACGAGAGGTTCTAAATGGCAACATGGAGAAGAAAAGGACCTCAGAAAGTAAAGATCAAGAACAACCAGATCCTAAAGCAAACCCAACAGAAAAGAGCTCAGAAAACAAAAAGCACTACACTTAAGGAACTAGGATCTATATTGATAAATTTAGGTAAGATGAAACCCTAGAGTCCAAACTCCCCCCCTCCTCTTTTCTAATGAAAATTCTAACATGGAATATAAGGGGCATGAATAGTCCCCGAAAACAAAAAATTCTGAAGGAAAAAATGAAGAAAGAAAATCTAGATATTATGTTTGTTCAGGAAACAAAATGTAGAACAACTCGTATGAAAATATGTAGGGGAAAATTTTGGTCTAAATATGATTTTGTAGATATAGAATTGATCTAGGAGGATCCTCAAAATGCTTAAAATTCAACAGTCTCCAATGATCATGAAACCAACGCCAAGTTGAAGAGCTCGTCGTGTTGATTCCGGTGGTATGTTCGGTTTTCAAAATGTCCTTCGTATGAGGAAGAAAAGGTGTTTTGAAGTTTTGTCAAAATAAACAAAAAAGGGTACTGCATAGTCAGCAGTGTGGCACCCAGAGTAGGCCAAGTGGTAGCACCAAAGCAGGACAAGTGGTAGCATCAGAGCAGGACAAGTGTGTTGAAGAATCAATGGAAATTATATGTGGTGGTATTCTTCTTGACTTGATAAAAATTTGTGGAGTCTTTTTACTTTTCTTGTTAGCTTAATCTTCTTCTTCTTCTTCTTCTTATTAATACACGTGTGTGTGCTTCATCAATATGCTACCAAAAACATAAGAACAAAAACACAAGATGTTGGCTCTCTTCCAGGGCAAAAACCTCTCTTATCTTGAGAGGAAAACCATTTAGTAAGTTTCTCTTATTGAATCTTCTTATTGATCAATGCCAAACCCTAGACCCTTGACTAAAATGCCCTCCAAGCACAAGTCAAGTCCTTCCTTCTTTCTGCACTTTATTCCCCAACACTTCCTTCTTCTGTCACTTTTTTTCCCGGCACTTTGTCCTCCTTCCAATTGTTGTTAGATTGAGTTGCACTTGCTCTAGAAGAGATACCTTTGATGAGACCCTTTCATTATGATGATCCTGTCCTTCTCTTGGCCAACCAACGAACTTGTATGACTGTAATGGGAGGGTTGCTCTAACAATAGAGACAACCTCCTTCTCTTTGCACGTGTGACTATAATAGGCTTTAGAACAACCCTATTACCTTTGCTCTTTTTCCTTGCTTCTTTGCTTGAGTGGGAGGCCCTTTAGGCCTATGTTCTTAGCCC
This sequence comes from Pinus taeda, assembly GCA_000404065.3. NCBI lineage: Eukaryota > Viridiplantae > Streptophyta > Pinopsida > Pinales > Pinaceae > Pinus > Pinus taeda. The sequence continues at coordinate 18,041 of APFE030076199.1, read as the reverse complement.
AAAGAATGAAGTTTATGTGATTGTGATAGAGGGTTGTTGTGACAGCAGAGAGACCCTCTCCTTCATCACACGTGTGGCTATATTTTAGCCCTAGAATAGACTTTCAAGGCTTTTATATTTCTTCCTCCTTCGCTGGACTTGGAGACCCTTTTTTTGTCCTTTTCACCCTTTTCTCGACTTCCTACCTTCGCTGATTTCAGAGGTGATTTCTTGATGTTGCGAGGGAGTGGACAACCTCTATATATAGAGGACTATCCCTCCTTTAGGCCTACTTGAAGGCCGACTAGAAGATTGCAGGCTGACTTGACATATTTAGCTCAGATTGCTTCTTTGGTGGTTTCATATGCTTGGAGGAGACTTGTTGACTTTGCTTGGAGGTATTCTCTTGACTCTAATACATAAACATACATGGTATAACGTTCCCTTAAGGTCTTCAACATTTTCTTTTGACTATTTGACTCACCTATAGCACTTTAACACGTGCCAAATCTATTTCAATGAGCAAGAAACTCAATGACATATATTATAAAATAATATTCTTTTCTTGAATAAATACAAATATCAAAAGTACATTTATGAAGACCGAACCTAGTTACATTTCTTTCAACACTCCCTCTTAACTAGCGAGGTATTCATACAACATTACAAGGTGTTTGGCTATGTTTCAATATTGAAGAATTCACATAAGAGAAACTGGATTGGAAATCCATCCGTTATAGCGTCATAGTAACCAACATTGTTTCCACAGCAAGGCCTTGACTAACAACTCTATCTCTTAATAGATCAGAGCACAGTGTTGGCAAGACCAATGACTTATAGACACCTTAGTCATTATCTCTCAAGGTACATACCCACCCGGGTGTTCACTAGGTATGACCTTCTAGGACTATTCTTATCTTCGGTTCCTAGCCCTAAAATAATATCAATCCTCTTGCCTACTCTTGTCTTGGATGTCCTACACATCCTCAAAGAGTATCGGATGCCAGATGATTACCCAATCCTCCCATTCTTTCTTACCAAGTGAAGACAATAATGTTGTGTCTATCTCTTCCCCAAGTATCCTCTAACAAGGTACTTGTCCAAGTTGCTTTGTAAGTGGGAACTTGTTATAACTCCCTCTTAATTAGAAACTTGTCCATTCATCAGCAACTTCTTCTCTGTGGGTCCTCCAGTTGCTTGATCTTCTTCCTTCCTTTGATTTCATGAACTCTTTGTTTGAACTTCTTCATGGTAGGGCACTATCCATCGATCACTTTCCTTCTTGGTTTTTCATGTCATTGATTCCTTCATGGAAAGTGGCCTTCTTGTCATATACCAAGTTCTCTTGTCATCTGGTTATTCCTTGTCATCTTGTCTATGCTTCAAACTACTCTTCACATGGATGCTTCTTTTTACTTGCTTGTTCCCATGTTTTGATCTAGTAGCCCTTCATGACTTCATCCTAATATTGCTTCAACAATAAATGGTGCTTTTTTTGGATGGCTTATTCATTATGACATCTTCATAGAGTAGAATCATTTATCTGCACCTTTCATATCTCCAAGGCCTTCATAGGTCTCAAGGGTCCTTTGATCTTTTTCTTCCTTTGTCAGAGTTGTCATGCCTTCTTTCGGGAGATGTCTTCAAAGTATTTTTGTCAAATAGAAAGATTCTTTGTGATCATGGTGTTCTTCACATGCTTGATCTATTTCTTCATTTTCTTCTTCATGGATAGGTTGATCAACCACCTTATGCTCCTTGTGGGAGCACTTCTTCATTGCTTGCTTCTAGGACTAGTCAACATTCCTTCTTCACTTGCTTCTTAGTTAGAAATCTTATACTCCTTACGTGAGTATTTCCTTTTGTTGACCTTCTTTGCATTGTAGTACATGCCTTCGAGCATGTCATTGGCGAAAGATATTCTTTCATACTTGATCATGTCATAGAACTATTCCCATGACTCAATAATATACATATAATAACATGACTAAACTTTGATGCATACATACCTCATCTTGATTCTCCTTTGATCATCTTAACTTCATTTGGTTGTCCTTGGTTTGAATCTTCTTGCTTCATCTTAGCTTGCCTTCATATCATCCTTTTCTTGAATCCCATGAATGGGATTCCCAATGAGACATCTGTTTTTGTTTATGAATTTTCTCTTGAAGATTCCATCATAGGATCTTGAAGATTCCATCACAGGATCTTGAAGATGCTTACCTTTCAAATGTTTTTTTTCTTTTGATGATCGAGGACTTCTAAGATTATTAATCATGATCAATTTTCTTTCATGTGGATGAGGTCCTATACTAGGTATGCTCCTTCTACATGAATATCTAGAGCTATATCTACCACGCTCCTATATTCTAGAAGATATTTTTATCCATGCATTTTGTTCTATTTAATAAATACTCCTACATGAGTATTTTGAACTCTATGTACATCATGCTTCTAGATTCTAGAAGATATTTCTAGCCATGCAATTTTATTCTATTCCTACATGCTCCTATACTACTCAAAACTTTGAAAGAATACTTTAAGTAAAGAAGTAGACTTAGTCATAGTAGAGATTTGTAGGATCTTCCTTCTTTTGCTTCTTGTCTTCTTTCATTTCTTGAGTCACATGAGATTCTTCCCTTTTTCTTTTGTCGTTGTTGTCCTTCTTCAGTTTAGGACAATTCCTTTTGTAGTGTCCATATTCTTGGCATCCATAGCATTGGATTTTGGACATATCTTTGTTGTTAGTTCTTCGTGGACCAAATTTGCCAAATTTTCCTTTCCTCTTGGCCATGGTAGAAAATGCTTTCTCCTTTGATCCCACATCCTCCTTTGCTTTGAGTCTTGTTTCCTCTATCTTGCATAGAGACCACATTTCACTTAGTGGGGTGGATTCCTTCTTTGCATATATGCTTGATGTGAAGTTGCCCCAATCCTTAGGTAGAGCATTGAGTACTACAATTGTCATTTCTTTGTCGGACATGACTTCCCCTAGCTCTTGAAGTTGATCCCTCATCTCAGAGATCTTCATGAAGTAGGGAGTTATTCCTTCCTTTGATATATTCATCTTGTACAATTCATTTCGTAGAGATATCGCTTCTCCAACTGTGGTTACCGAGAATAACTCTACTAGTTTATCATAGATTTCTTTTGATGTTTCAAATTTGGGGACATAAGGAATGAGAGAGTATTGATGGATTCTATTAGAATCCTTTGAGCTCTTGTCTCATCCTTATTTTACTTTAGCTAAGGCTTGAGTTTTTTCCTTAGAAGGAATAGTAACATTCCCTTTGATGTGTTATACGAGTTCATTCTCCTTGAGAAGCAAAAAAATCCTCTTCTTTCATGCAAGAAAGTTATTGGTACCTACCAATTTGTTGCTTTCCTTGAAAAAAGACATTGATGTATATTTAGAAGGGGAAATATACTTGATATATTTTGAGATGTAGTGGACTTTCTTTCTTTTTGAAGACTTGATGGCTTGCCTTCCTTAGATCTTGATGTTCTTCAAGTTGTTTTCTCCAAGTGGGCTTGCTTGATGATGAGATTTGCTTGATGACTTGTAGCTTGACGTAGGTCCTTCTTTGATCTGCTCTTCTTGTAGGTGCCTTTGTGTAAGGCTCTTCTTCTTGATTTTTAGTCTTCCTTTATGAGTGATGGATGGTAGATCTTCTTGTACTTTGATGTGATAAAGACTTCTGGGCTTGATGCTTCAACTTTGTAGATGCCATTCCTTGATGAGTGTTCTTGAGATTCCCTTTCCTTGATGTTTCACCTTACCTCTGGTACCATCTTGAAGAATCAAGGGAAATTCTATGTAATGTGATTCTTATTGACTCGATGACAATTTGTGGAGTCTAGTTTACTTTTCTTGTTATCTTAATCTTCTTCATATTATTATTAATACATGTTTGTGTGCTTCATCAAACTGCTACCAAAAACATAAGAACAAGAACACAAGATGTTGGCTCTCTGCCAAGGCCAAAACTTCTCCTCTTGAGAGGAAAACCCTTTAGTAATTTTCTCTTATTGAAGCTTCTTATTTATCAATGCCAAACCCTAGAGCCTTGACTAGAATGTCCTTCAAGCACAAGTCAAGTCCTTCCTTTTTTCTGCACTTTATTCCCCGACAATTCCTTCTTTCATCACTTATTTTCTTCGCACTTCATCCTCCTTCCAATTGTTGTTAGATCGTGTTGCACTTGCTCTAGAAGAGATACCTTTGATGACACCTTTTCCTTATGATGGTCCCTTCCTTCTCTTGGCCAACCAACAAACTTGTATGACTGTAATGGGAGGGTTTGCCTAACAACATAGATATCCTCCTTCTCTTTGCATGTGTGACTGTAATAGTCTTTAGAACAACCCTATTACATTCGATCTTATTCCTTGCTTCTTCGCTTGAGTGGGAGACCCTTTAGGCGTATGTTCTTAGCCCAAATAATGAAGTTTTTGACTATGATAGAGGGCTGCTATGACGACAGAGAGACCCTCTCCTTATTCACATGTGTGACTGTCTTTTAGCCCTAGAACATACTTTCAAGGCTCCAGTGTTTCTTCCTCCTTCACTGCACTTGGATACCATTTCTTTGTCCTTCTTCACCCTTTTCTCGACTTCCTACCTTCATGGATTTCATAGGTGATTTCTTGAAATTGTAAGGGAGTGGACAACCTCTATATATAGAGGACTTTCCTTCCCTTAGGCTGACTTGAAGGCTGACTAGAAGATTGCAAGCTGACTTGACATATTTAGCTCAGATTTCTTCTTTGGTGGGGTCACATTCTTGGAGGAGACTTGTTGACTTTCCTTGGAGGTATTCTCTTGACTCTAATACATAAACTTACATGGTGTAACATGCCCTTAAGGTCTTCAACATTTTATTTTGACTATTTGACTCACATATAACACTTTAACATGTTCTAGACCTATTTCAATGAGTAAGAAACTCATTGACATATATTATAAAAATAATATTTCTTTTATTGAACAAATGCAAATATCAAAAGTACATTTATGGAGATCGAACCTAGTTACATTTCCTTCAACAAAGTGGCAGCTTCAGAGTAGGGCACGTGGCATCAATTAGCGCACCCATGGTTCAAACTACCAAGCAGAGAAATCGTGGGTTGAACCCGTGACCTCTAGCTTTTCGGCCCAAAACCTTAACTGACAGGCAACATGGTTGTCATTATATATCAACTGACGAAAGTTATATTTAAATGTTCATTGATATGATATGGTAAAAAAAGGATGGCGGAGTCCGCCATATTCGGTAGGCTCGCCAAACCCCGGTCATGTTATCACCTCCTCCAAATAGGTTAATGGAGCCTCCACATATCATGCAGGAAACCATAATATATCGACCATGTTGCAACCATATTCCAAAGTTATACTATATCATAAATGGCACGAGTATTATAACCATTGAAAAACTATATCATATATTTGTAATGTTATATATAATATATGGTTGCACCAAAATCTAATGTTAGCCCATACAATATATCGCAATGTTAAATATGATAAAAAAAATCACGGGAGGCCCGCGGGTTTGACCCTGAGACCTCCCATCCGCATTATAAAAGACTTAGCCAATGTGCCATCGACTAGGGAGTTATAAGGGTCTGAACCTGTAATTGTTTTGACAGTGCTTGTAAATGCCTTTTGAGGCATATCTTGGCCAATATTCGGCCTTTTCGTAATCTGAAATTTATGTTGGAAAGTTGAGTCTAAGACCTTTCAGTTGACAGTAGCCATTGAAGCCTGTGATCAGATTCCAAAATGGATAATTTTGATGTAAAGAGACTTTATGAGCATTTTCAATACATCGGATGACCATTGGAAGCGGACCCAGAGATGTAGTCCAGGAGGGACGAACTCCTTCGTCAAATTTGTTATGTTTGCTTCTTATTTCTGTTGTTCATGGTTGATTTCAAATTTCAAGTTTTTAAGTTTAAGGCACATAAAAATTCATTTTCCTTATTAATTCATTTAAAAACCAAAATTATTTAATAATTGAAGAAATTGAGCAAATAGTCAATTATGTTGTTTTTGGATCATATTTTGGTATCAAAGAAAGATTGATCGTGTATAAGAAGGATATCTGCCAATGTGAATGTTGACTAGATCCATGTTGCTACGTGGAGAAGTGAAACCTGAGAAGATAAATCCAAAGGTTGGAAAAAGGAAAGTCTCTCAAATGTTCCTTAATATGAAAAGGATGATTGCATAACTTTATGAAGACAAGAAGACTAGAGATGCAACTTCATCTTCTAAAGGCACGAAAGAGAAAAAGGGCAAGGAAAACGTTGATGGTAATGAACCTCCTTCTCCTCCATCTTCATCTTCTTCTTCTTTATTCTCCCATCATTCAAGTTGAGATTCATACTCACAAATGAAGCAAAATAAATCTCATTTTTTGAAGCTTGATGTTAAGTTTGAGTTGCCAATATATGATGGTGAAATGAATCCTGGAAATTTAGATAACGGGACAAAGAAAATTGAGGTGTATTGTAGAATTCAAAATGTTGTTGATGAATATACAAAAATTTATTTAGCTACACTTAGAATGGGAGGAACAAGTTTGATTTGGTGGGAAAGTAAAAGTCAATCAGATTTGAAGAAAAAAGGTAAAATTATCTCTTCATGGTCTAAGTTTGTTAAATCTCTTAGAAAGAAATTATATCCTTTAGGATATATGCAACATGCTATAATAGATTGGCAACATTTAAGGCAAGGTAAAGGATAGAGTGTGCAAGACTTTACACAAGAATTCAGGAAAAGGTCTTTAGCACTTAATGTTCCATTAGACACATGGGAAACTTTGTTAAAGTATATTGGAAGGTTGCATTCTTATTTGTGACATACTTTTCTTATGTTTAATCCAACTGACTTTGATGAAGTGTGTGTACAAGCCATTGATATTGAATTGGGTGGAAGACCTTTTCAATCAAACTTTTCAAAGAAATCATTCAAGCATTCAGAAAACAAATATTCCAAAGAAGGCAAAGGAAAGAGTAAGTTGAAAGGGAAGAAATGGGCAACAACAAAGAAGGAAGGAGAAAGGCCTACTTATACTCATTGTTAGAGGGTTGTACATGAAGACTCCAAATGTTGGAAGCTCCATCCAGAACTTAAACCAAAGAAGTTCCTTACGAAGAAGGGTGAAATGAGAGTTGATGTTGCAGTCTAACAAGATTTGGGATTTGACTCCAGTGATGAAAAAAATATTACTGCTATGGGTCTAACAAGGATTCCTTTTGAAACTAGTTCAAGTTCTACTTCCTCTGCATCTTCTTCAAAAGATAGTAATGTGATTGAAGAAAAGAAGAGAGTTGAATTGTTTCACATAAGGATAATATCAAAGTACACTAAGATAAACACATTATTCAATAGTGGATCACAAGAAAATCTAATTTATGAGGAACCGGTAAGGAAATTGGGATTGAAAACTAATTTTTATTCCAAAACCATCCCCTTTAGGATGGTTGAAAGAAAATACTTAGATGCAAGTCACAAAAAGATGTCAATTAAGGTTTGCAATTACAACTAATTTTGTTGATGAAGTTAACCTAGATGTGATTCCTTTGGATATGTGTGTAGTTGTGTTGGTTAGTCCATATCTTTATGATAGAGATGCCATATTTCATAGAAAGGAGACTAAGTATCATCTCTTTAAAGATGGAATTGAATACATTGTCAGGGCACACAAAATTAAGACAAACTTGGATTTAATCAATGTCAGTGAAATGAAAAGGTTAATAAATTCAAGTAAAAGGTATGTTATCATGAATATTAAAGAGCAACCTAAAGATAAGTATGATTCTTTTCAAGGGTGTGATTCTCAGTTTAAGGAAAAATTGGTTGAAATAGTAGATTCTTATGAAGAATTGTTTAAAGAACCAAAAAGTTTACCTCCAAAACGAGAAATAAAACATGAGATTCAACTACAATCTGACTTTCCTCTTTTGAACATTGGCATGTATCGTATGTCAATCATTGAAAATGAAGAGATTAAGAAAAAAAATTAGGAATTGGTTGATAAAGGCTTTATTCGACCTAGTTCTTCTCCATGTGGATCACCGATCATATTATTCCCAAAGAAAGATGAAACTTGGAGAATGTGTGTTGATTTTAAAACCTTAAACAAAATCACCATTAAGAACAGGTACCCTCTTCCTAGAATCGATGATTTGCTTGATTAGTTAAAGAATGTTGTTTACTTTATAAAACTAGATTTAAGAAGTGGTCATCATCAGATTCGAATTGCAGAGAATGATATATGGAAAACTGCATTTAAGACTAGTAAGGACTTTTTGAATAGTTAGTTATGCTATTTGGGTTATGCAATGCTCCAAAAACTTTTATGAGAGTGATGAATGATGTTTTCTTCCTTTTATTGATAAGTTTGTCTTAGTCTATCTGGATGATATTCTTATTTTCAGTTCAAGTTGGGAAGAGCAAGTAAAGCATGTTAAACAAGTTTTTGATGTGTTGAAAAAAGAGAAATTGTATCTCAAACTCTCTAAATGTGAATTTGGAAAAACTTCCTTAGTATATTTTGGTTACATAGTTAGAGGAGGTCAACTATAAATAGATCCAACTAAAATTGATGTAATTATTAAGTGGCCAAGACCTAAAATGTGACGGAAGTTAGAAGTTTCTTGGGCACAGTTCAATATTGGAGGAAGTTTATTTCTCATTTCTCTTTTATTGCATCACCACTTCATGTTTTAACAAGTACTAAAGTCTCCTTCCAATGGGGAGGAAAACAACAAAAAACATTTGATATTTTAACGCAGAAAATTGTTACAACTCCAATCTTGGCTTTACCAGACCTTCAACAACCATTTGAAATAGAAACTGATGCTAGTGGGTATGCAATGGGTGCAATATTATTACAAAAAGGAAAGCCTATTTGTTTTCATTCAGAAACATTTTCTAAAGTAGTTGTTAATTATCCAACTTATGATAAAGAATTGTATGCATTAGTGGAAAGTGTTAAAAAATGAAAATATTATTTAATGGGAAAAGAAACAATGATTCATATAGATCATCAGCCACTTTAGTACCTTCAATCACAAACTAAGTTGCAACAATCTCAACATTATAGATGGATGGGGTTTTTGCAGCGATTCCATTTAATAATCAAATATAAGAAAGGTACCATCAATAAAGTAGCTGATATGTTATCAAGGCCTTCTTTGAATGCTTCATTTATTCTTCAAAATAGTTCTTTAGCACATGAAAGTTACATAGAACAATACACTGAAGATACTGATTTTAAGGATGTTTATGAATCACTAACTCATGGTTCTCAGGTGGAAGAAGTGAATTATCATATTCATGACAGGTTATTGTACCATCTTGGAAATTTGTGCATACCACAAGGAGAAAGAGTGCATGTGATCAAGGAAGCACATTCTTCTCTTGTTTCATGGAATTTTGGTGTAGGTAAGACAATGGAACAATTACAAAGGTATTGCTATAGGTTTCAAACAAATGAAACAATTGCTAAGTACATCAAAGGCTGTGTCATGTGTTAAACAAGAAAACTAAACAATAGAAAGTTAGGTTTGTATATACCACCTCTAGTTCCTTCTCGGCCATGGGAAAGTATATCTATGGATTTTGTAGGAGGGCATCCAATGTCTAGAAAAGGGAATTATTCTTTGTATGTTGTAGTTGATAGATTTAGCAAAATGTGTATTCTTGTTCCATGTAAAAAGAAAGTTACTACTTAACAGATTGCACAAATGTTCTTTCAAAATGTGTGGGTTCATCTTGGGTTGCCTACTTCTATAATCTCAGATCGAGACGCTCACTTTTTGGGGGAGTTTTGGTCCACTTTGTGGGGACTCATGGACACCAAGCTGAAAAAGAGCACAACTTTTCATCCACAAACCGAAGGGTAAACATAGGTGGTGAAGAAAACATTGGTACATCTTCTCAGAGATTATTGTAGCAAACATCCTAAATTGTGGGATGAATCCTTACATTATGTCTAGCATGCTTACAACCGAGCCTTGCACTCTTCTACTAGTAGATCTCCTTTTGAAACATGTTATGATACTTGCCAAAATCACCAATGGACTTTATGTTTGGTGAAGAAGCTAAGGAAGATGGACACGGAGATGTCGAAAAAGCAATCAAGTTCATTCAAAGAATCCAAAAGATTCATGAAGCAGTGCAGGATCAATTGGGGAAAAGTTAGGCGAAGTACAAAATGCGTCATGATAAGCATCGGATGGATCATCACTTCCAGGTTGGTGATCAAGTATGGCTATACATCAACAAAGAAAGGATGAAAGGTGAAGGTAAAAAGTTAAAACCTATAAGGTATGGTCCTTTCAAAATTGTTGATAAGATTGGGCACAATGCATTCTGGTTAAATTTTCCCCCATACATGGATATATATTCAGTTGTAAATGTTGATAAATTGAAATTGTATGAAACTCCAATGATCATGGATCAAGAGGAAAATGCTCAAATTCCAATAATTTGATTTTTCACCTGAATGTATGACTGAGTTACATGAAGATACCATCTTGGATAGAAAGGTTTGCCGTTCCAGGCGAGGAGATGTAGAGTATTTTCGAGTGGGACTCAAAGGCATGAATCGAAGTAAAGAAAGGTGGATGGAGATTGGAAGGGTGAGGGAACAATACCCTCACCTCATATTAGATTAAAACCAAACTTTTGGTGGTCCAAAATATTCCAATGGAGAGGAATCATCCAGGAGGATCCTCAAAATGCTCAAAATTCAAAAGTATCAAATGAACATGAAACCAACACCAAGTCAAAGAGCTCTTCACGCTAATTCTGGTGGTATGTTTTATTTTCAAAATGGCCTTCGTGTGAGGAAGAAAAGGCATTCTGAAGTTTTGTCAAAACATGTAAAAAAAGGGGAATGCATAGTCAGCAGTGTGGGACCCAAAGCAGGCAAAGTGGTAGCGCCAGAGTAGAAAAAGTGGCAGGGTTAGAGAAAGGCATGTGGAAATAGGTGGCACACCCACGGTTCAAACTACTAAGCAGAGAAATCATGGGTTGAACTCGTGACGTTCGGTTTGTCAGCCCAAAACATTAACCAACAGGTCGCAAGGTTGTTGTTATATATATCAACTGACTGAAGTTATATTTAAATGTTTGTTGATATGATATGGTAAAAAAGGGATGGCAGAGCCCACCATATCCGGCAGGCCCACAAAACCCCACCTATGTTAGCGCCTCCTCCAAATAGGTTAACGAAGCCTCTACATATCGAGTAGGCAACCATAATATATTGACCATGTTGCAACCATATTCCAAAGTTATACTATATCACGGATGACACGGGTATTATAACCATTGAAAAGCTATATCATATATTTGTAATGTTATATATGATATATGGTTGTGCCAAACTCTAATGTTAGCCCATACAATATAGCACAATGTTAAATATGATCAAACAAATCACGAGAGGCCCGTGAATTTGCATTAGGGGATTTTTGAGGTCTAAAATGGGCCTCCTAAGAAAAATGTACAACCAAAATAAAATTTATGAGAACCAATAGGATTCAAGATGATGATGTCAATCATGGGGGATGATTCACTATTTTTGGAGTTAAAAAGTACAAGTATTAAAAAATAATAAAACTATTTTTTCAACTCGTATTTTCAACTTATCTCCCTAAATTTTTACTCAAATTTCAAGCGGGAGTACTAATTGGATGCAAAATTTAATTCGTCATCCAAGGAGTACCCATGTTTCATACTTTCGATGGACCCTACTACACGAAAAATGAGAAATACATGAAAAGACGTGATTGCAATCATGTTTTTCATGTATTTCTCATTTTTCGTGTAGTAGGGTCCATCGAAATTATGCAACATGGGTACTCCTTAGATGAGGAATCAAATTCTACATCCAACAAGTGTTTCCTCTCGAAATTTGAGTAAACTCATGTGGAGATAAGTTGAAAATGTGAGTTGAAAAAATAGTTGTCTTTTCTCCTTCTAAAATTTGAGGATGTAATCTAATCTTATTATATTATTTCCACTATTATTTTATAATTTCCTTACGAGGCCCATTTTAGACCTCAAAAATACCCTAATGGACCTCGTGACCTCCCGTCCGCATTATAAAAGACTTAGCCAATGCACCATCAACAAGAGAGTTATAAGAGTTTGATCATGTAATTGTTTTGAGAGTGCCCGTAAATGCCTTTTGAGGCATCTCTTGGCCAATATTGGGCCTCTTTGTAATATGAAAGTTGTGTTGGAAAGATGAGGCCAAGACCTTTTAGCTAACAGTAGCCATTGAAGCCTATGAGAAAATTCCATAATGGAGAATTTTGATGTAAAGAGACTTTATGAGCATTTTCAATATGTCAGACGCCCATTGGAAGTGGACCCAGAGATGTAGTCTAGGAGGGACAAACTCCGTCATCAAATTTGTTTTTTTTTCTTCTTATTTCCAATTTTCATGGTTTATTTTAGGTTTCATGTTTTTAAGTTTAAGGCACATAAAAATCCATTTTCCTTATTAATCCACTTAAGAAGCAACCTTAGTTAATATTTGAAGAAATTGAGCAAATAGTCAATTATGCTGTTTTTGGATCAAGAATCTAGAAATTCAGCAGGAGGACTCTTATCTTTATGGAATCACCAAATAATACATGTGGTGTCCTCTGAGGCCTCTCATCTTTCCTTAACTTTGGTCATTCAGTATATAGGATCGCTAGATCTAGTTCTTTGTGCGAATGTTTATGACCCACACTGGACATAAGAGAAGATTGACTTTATCTAGTCCCGAGAAGCCCTTTGAAGAAGGTACCCCACATCAAAATGGATCCTAGCAAGATATTTCAACATGATCCTCTCCCTGATAGAGAAAAAAGGAGGTACCAGGAAACTGGATAGAGACGTAAAATATTTTCAAAATATGATTGGGGGCTTGAAGCTGGTGGACTTAGAGATCTCAAATGGCATATTTACCTAGACAAATAAAAGGGGCAGTAAATACCTGGTGGCTTTGAGGCTCGATAGATACCTCATTTCAGAGGAGTTGATTTTGCAAGGAATAGCTATGGAAACTAGCATCTTGTACAACAATGGTTTAGATCACTATCTTATGTCTCTGACTACCCAGATCACGAGTACCCTAAAAACCACCCCTTTAGGTTTGAAGGATTCTAGTTGGACACCCCAATTTTGTAAATAAAGTGAAGCAATGGTGGTAAGAAGCTAGAGTCATGAGAGGCTCCAAGATGTTCCAGCTATAACAAAAGATGAAATTTATTAAAGAACATATAAGGTTGTGGAACAAACATGAGTTTGGGAATATTTTTCAAGAGAAGAAGAACATACAAGAAAAAATAGAAATGCTACAAAGATTAGAAATAGAAGAGGGCTTCACAGAGGAAAATAAAACCCAAGAACTCTCCTCATAGAGAGAATGGAAATATCAATGCAAACAAGAAGAAAAACTATGGAAACAAAAATATAGAGTTCGATGGCTTTAAGATGGTGAGAAAAATAACAAATTCTTCCACCGTACCACGATCACTCATGGAAATCATAATAGGATTCTAAAACTGAAAGATCAGGAAGGTAAAGAGGTACACTCCCATTGGGAGATTGAGCAGACACTGGTTCAAATCCTTTTGGTTATTACCTCAGAACCACGAGGAGATAGATCGGAAGCTATAAGAAAAATCCTCAGACATATCCCCAAACTAATCACAGAGGAGCATAATGATAATTTTACTCAGCTAATTTTGATAGATGAGGTCGAATAGGAGGTGAAAGAGATGCCAAATGGAAAAGCACCAGGATCAGATGGATTCATTGTTGATTTTTTTAAAGCCTATTGGGAAATAGTGGGTCATGGGATTGTTGAGTTAGTCGAAGATTCGCGCATATCGACTTCGGTACTCAAATCCCTAAATGCTACTCCATAACCTTGATCCCCAAAGAGAAAGAAGCCAGCACCCCAGACAGGTTCAGACCTATTTCCTATGTAATGTTATTTACAAAGTTATCTCTAAAGTTATTGCAAACACAATAAAACCCATGCTCCCAATCTTGGTATCAGAAGAAAAGGTTGGTTTTGTTGAAGCAAGGCATATATTAGACAATATAATCCAGGCTCACGAAATCATTCACTCCTGTAAAGTTCAGAGAAAGGAAGGAATGATTATGAAATTGGACATTACTAAGGCGCATGACAAGCTAAATTGGGTATATTTGGTGGACCTACTAAAATATTTTAACTAAGGTTGGATTCAATGGATAATGTCGCTTGTCACTTCCACTGGTTTTTCAATACTGGTCAATGGGGCCTCAACACAACCATTCTCCCCCACCAGAGGCCTTAGCCAAGGAGACACTTTATCTCCTTTTCTCTTTGTACCATCTGTTATCTCAAAATCAAACCCTGGAAGGCTGCAGACCAGGAAGACTTCAAGTAACTGTTTCAAACCAATCTTTTGACTAAGGCTTAGCCTCCTTAGACTGACAGGGCTCTCTCAAAAGGGTTATTGATTTTGACTAATAATAAGATGGCTAACTCTTGTGGTGGAATAACATTGACAAATATGAAGGCTGGATAAACATTACATAAGTTTCCATTGGGCCTATGGAGTCAATCATACTTCAGTAAACAATGATACTGCCTTTACATAGAAGTCAGGGCACTTAGCATTTAGATGTTCAGAACACAACTCATATAAAACCACAGTTCATAAATGCATACAGGAAATCAGAGCACAATCAGTGAATTCTGAGTGATTACACATCTATGCAACTGTAAAAGACATTAAGGAAAGAATAAATCACACATTCTGAACATGGAAATCCTTCATGAATCTTGAGAAGAAAAGCAGCCAACTTATATTACTGAACTCTGTCTTTACATAAGCCAAAACAGTACTCTGTTATAAAATTTCCAACCCTCATTACATTGTTGTTTTAGCTATATATAGAATCCTTATTCTAACTAATTCGAGCTTCCTCCTCCAGCATAAGGGGAATTTGATAACTCGATCTCTATCTCTAATGACACCTATCAGCTATTTAACTAACTATTAAATACAATAAAGTGCTGACTGGAATTTTAAAAAGTCCTAAATTAACTATGACTCTAACTCCATTTTCCATGCAATAGTGGCTTCTCCTTGTTCTTTGACACCTGGTCCTCTTTCGATTTGGATGAGCTGGATATTTAATACTCCATATTGACCTTGAACGCTAAATCTTTAACTGCCCAGTAGTATTAGGAGATGTCCCTTGCTTCTCGGTTCCTGTTTTCCTCAAAGTGCTCGGATGTATAACAGCATGTCTTCTATCCTTTAATAACCCAAGATATGGAACACTGCCACGTTTTTGATGTGCTATAGGCTATATTGATGGACATGTGTCTCTTTTTCAAAATTCTCGTTCATAATACAAAACTGCCGGTCTGCGTTAAAAACATCGCCTACAGCAGTTTCGTAGCACGCTACGAAACTGCTGAATTATTTGAAACAGCTTGCTTTTGTCCCGAGATTTTTATCACCCAAACATTTGATTGCCAAAAACTCCATTTGATTTTTCATATGTGTAGCATGGATTTACATGTCTTCAAAACAATAATACTAAGCAAATTTGACAAAGATTTGGAACAAAACCTTTCTTGAAAGAAAATTCATTTAGTAGGTAACTGGCCTAGCTATGCCTTCAGGTCTCTAGCAACTTTCTTCAGTTGGTTAATCTCATCTTCAGCTGCTTCTATTTGGCTCTTTATGGCTGCTATATAATCTCCTTGAGATGTGATGACTGTTCTGTTTGTATCTTTTTGCCTAACTTTCTCAGTTTCCTCTGTTCTTGGCAGCGCTTCCTTTACTTGCTTCCTTGTAATAGGTCTTCTGGTTTTAAAAATAAATTCTTCACCTGGCTCATCGAATTTAAGCCTTTTTGAGGCTTTAGACTTCTCGTTACCTTCTTGCAGTGACTGTGTCAAATCAATTTGAACTGGTTCAGACTGCTCGAATTCAATGGCCTGTAATAAATCATTCAAGCTTTCCTTAGACACTGGGCTCTCTTCAATAGCTATAGCTTTACCTTTTTCCTTATTTATTTGGCTTCTTGTTCTTACCCTTGAGTTTTTTCCTTTGTTGATTGCTGAGGTTGTTCTTGAATGATTAGTGGCTTCGCTGGTTTTCTTAGCTGTGACTTGGTTTGCTTTTTAGCTCTTACTTCCTTTTGAAGCTCAGCTATGGTGAATTCTCTGGCTGGTTGTGGAGTAAGGCCAGTCTTGCTTTGGAATCCAGCCATGAAAATAAACGAATTCCAGTCTCTGCCTATCTTTTGGAGGCCATCTAAAACTAGCAACTTAATCAAACCATGATGAAATAAAGAGGTTTCACAGTCCTCTTTCCTTTGCTGCACCTTATCACACATCTTACTCAAACTGCGAAATAAATAAAAAGGAATGTCTATGGAGACTTTCTCGGTGAAATGCAAGAGCAGTTTAAAATGGTAAGAATAGACCTTATTGTACCTTCCTTCATAGGTCAAATATTTATGTATGCAAGTGAGAAGAAGAGCATAATGTTCCTTGACATAATTTCTGGGCACTGCTTTTGTTAAGTCTTCATTTACATATGCCTCCTTTAAAAACTCCTTACAAGGATTCATATCAAACTTAAAAATTTTAAACCATTCTTCCCGTCCTTTTGGGATCTCTGTCACAGCAGATATTACTTCTGGAGAAACCTATACTTCTAACATAGCTATCTTTGAATTTAAACCAGTGAAGTTTAGCGCAAATTCTTTAGTTACCTGCGCATGTCCTCCTTGTAGCTTTTTGCAAAAGTTCCAGCACCCGACATCTTTGAATGCTTTCTTCACGCCTTCATCCCTCAACGCTATGTCCAGGCCTTCAGGTTCAATCCTCTGGCATTTACCGGATCTGTGCTCTTTTCTCTCCATTTTTCCCTTCGAGATCTTCACACACAAAGTCTAACAGCTCCGGTCGA
Organism: Pinus taeda; assembly: GCA_000404065.3. Lineage (NCBI taxonomy): Eukaryota > Viridiplantae > Streptophyta > Pinopsida > Pinales > Pinaceae > Pinus > Pinus taeda. Next base: position 1,061 of record APFE030076199.1, on the reverse strand, counting down.
AATGGTGATTCATCTCTTTTTTAATTCAGCCTCGCTTGTAATCAGGCTCGCTTGAAATCAGCCTCGCTTGAAATTCAAATTCTTTCATTGAAACACTTCAATACATAATCAGGCAGACTTGTCACTCATGCAGCACTTACGACCATCATTAAGGTCTATGCACGGTAAAATCTATAGGGAATGATATTTCTGTGCATATCAACAGATCTATTGGTGGGGTAGTGGAAAATGAGCGTTCAAACGTGATACAAGAGGTACACAAACTGACATGAGTGGACACAATTGATGACTCACCTACGAACTTGACATTTTGGGAAAGATTCGCTGCGAAATGGACGAATCCATGATTTCGCAGTGCTGTTAGTTTTAAATTCTAATGATGCGCTGTGAAACTGCCTAATCATGACGCGCTGCGAAACTGCTTAACCATGATTGCGCTGCGAAATCACTAAAAGACACGGTGACTCGGATAAGACAAGACAAGACATGACTATGGAATAATGATGGGTGGAGGAGAACCAATAGGAGTCGAGTATGGTTTGAGTTAAAAACTTTTAAAACTCCAAATCCTAAGTGAGAAAAAATAAAATGAAATCAACTTTAACACAGACCTTTGTCATCGGACTAGGACAGACAATTATATGCATCAAATTTTTAGTTCTAAGTGATAAGAGTGGCTCCACTTGGGATAGTGTGCTCCTATAGTACACTAAGAACTCGTAGGTCCAGTGCTTTGTTCAATTTCTGAAAACATAAACAGAGTTGGCAAGCATTCCTTTCTAGCTTTGTGGGCCTTCACCTCGGGCTTAAGCTTCCTGTTCAGCTTGTCATTTATTTTCAACAAGAAAGACTAATAAAACAGTTATATACAATGTTTGTGAGACACTTGGCCGAGATTCAATCAATTTTAATGCATTAGGAACCTTCCATTAACAGGTCCTCCAACATATGGTGTTCCATCAACCTCCTGCAGAATGTAGGTGTTATTCCCATGGAAAGCAGAAATTTGATATGGCCCTTTCCACAAATTTTCGAATTTACCATGTTTACCTTTCTCTTCA
>APFE030076191.1:112419-157693 GCA_000404065.3 Pinus taeda | reverse complement strand
CCTAAAAAACCATATTAATACAACACATGTTTACATGCCATTTCATTTAATTAATGAATTTAATTAAAATAATAGAAATGACAACTACTTTTAAAATAAATTTCAATCTTTGATTTATAACTATTATTAAAAATAATCTAAAATATTTTACCCGAGATTAAATCCCTAAACAGTAAATACTAGTAAATGCTCCCATTCTTACCAATATTTGACAAACAAATGACCCCACAAAAACACTTTACCCGTGAAATTCCATCTCTGTCCGTGGGGTAACTTCTTCCTGTTTCCACTAAAACAATTCGAAATGTCGCACCGGCTGTTCCTTGCTTTTTCGACAACGATCCTAAGTGGCGAACATCATGCCGCGTCAAAATTAATGCACGTGATGGGCCACGACTTTTCAAAATTAAATCGATTGTTTTGTCACGTCAGTCTTATCGTCCATCTGGCTTCCCAGGGTACACCGCGTGGAGTTCATGTGATCTCAATTGGAATTCATGTGATCTCGATTAAAAGCGAACGCGTTGAATATCTGTACAACCCAAATTAAAGAGCGCATATTATGCCTGATCTCACTCTTTTTTAACGACAATCTTAGTTTCCTTAGTAAAAGGAGTAGGCCCATGACATGAAAGCTCGGGGACAGATTTTGAGGTTCAAATTGTTTTAATCAAAATTTTAATTGTTTTTAAAGGTATAAAGGAATATTAAAGAATTAGAAGATTTGGAAATATCATTCCAAAAATTAAATAATTAAATATGAATTTTTTTTATATAAAGATAGATATTGATCCCCATCTAGATTAAAAAAAGTGTTTAGTTTTTTACTACATTTAAATGTTGTTATTGGTTTGTTTTATTATTTAGTTTTATTTAAGTAGCTGGATAACATATTAGTTTGGTTGAAAAATGATTTTCAAGCATATACATTGAGTTTTTATATAGACCCATTCATTTGTAAGGTTAATTTTATGCTTTGAGGTTGCTTCCTCAACTTCAATCAACTTAGGTAATTTCATTTCCATGACTTTGATTTAGAAAATGTTATGCTTATCATTTTGAATATAGCTTTTAGATTAGTTGGTGTTGATTCATTGGATACCTTTACTTTGGGTTTCTTCTCTTAAACCATTATGTGTTAATAAGATTTTCAAATTTCCATAACAAAATTACTTTATATAATTAAATTTCAACTTTCCAAAACAACAAATTTAATAATCATTTTCCTTATTAATATAAAATTCAAAAGCATTTAATTTACTCTAATAACATATAAAAACACCCCAATAATTATAATCAAAAATATAAAAAATCATACCCTATTACAATCAATCTAATTTAAATTAAACAATATTTTAGCATCCATAATGCAATATAATACAAACTTCAAATAATTTCCCTTACCCCTATTCATTCTCCAAACAACTTTGTTATCAGTGTGGAGAACAAGATATATGTGGACTTTCAACTTGTCTTTGTCCTTTCTGTTTGTTACTCAACTCTACTTCACAATCTTTTGATTTAATTCCTCTGATGCTATGACCAGGTGGTTGTCTCATTGGGATGTTATGCTTGTCACCTGGTTTCAAATTCCACTCAGGCACATTATGATTCATCATAGTACCACTTCAAGGATAGGCTTCTATGGCAGACATATCGGTTCTAGGTTGAGCTATGAGTCTCTAGTATATCTGGCTTGTGGGTTGTTGGATATAAACTTGATCCCAAACCTTCCCAAAATTACTACAACAAATTACCAATTTACCATGGTTAAGAAAGAAAAGAAAATCCAAAGCCTTTACAATCCACTTCAACCCTTTACAATCCACCATAAGAAATAGGAAGATTGTTGGTTTGAAAAGTTGAAATTTAATTATATAAAGTAGTCTTGTTATTGAAATTTGAAAATCTTATTAACACATAATGGTTTAAGAGAATAACCACAAAGTATAAAGTAATTTCTAATTATAACAAATATTGTGTTTAAGTGATTTTAGTTGGGCACAAACAATACACTTCAAGTGATTTATGGAAAACAAGTGACTTTAGTTGACCACAAACCATACACTTCAAGTTATTTATGAAAAACCACAAACCTTTCTCTATCATTAAAATCATTTTTGGTTTAGCACCAACTTTAGACTAGAATGTGGTTTTTAGAATACCACGGACTTTCCAACATACCAAGTTATTGGTTTGTACTCCATCATTCACTTAGGTACATATAGTTACAAACTTCACTCATGGAAATAACATGTATGTGGTAAGAAAATCTCTAGGACTAATACATCAAGCCTAAACATGACATCATAGACTTGCTTACAAACACAATATGTCTCATAACAAAAAATGGTATTGAGTCTATTATTATTCCACAATACTTAGAAAATTTACCATTTTACTTCATGAGTACTTTTACTTTGCTTTTATTGTTGTCACAAGACCTTCACATGCACTTACATTCAGTTCCTTCACTTAGGATTTCTTTACTATGATTACTATGAGCTTCATTATTGAGCTTTATTTGGCTTTCTTCTATTTTTTCCTGCACAAAACTAATATTGCACAAATATTTTGCCTCTTCTTAAAAACAAGTGATTATTGATGTCAATATAAAAGGAAATCCATCTTTTGAGATACACGAGTGTCATTTCTTTGATATCTTTTCACTTACATGGTTCGTCAACATATTCAAATGTCTCTTAATCTTAACTTAGTTCCTACCATATTACATTTAGATTTACTTCAATTTATATTTACTCATTAATCAATGACTCAAACTAGCCAACTCCACATCAAGTTAACATATGAGTATACTTGTCACCCTCATGCTTACCTAGTGTTTAAGTCTACAACTTCATGCCAAATTATGTTACTCATAGAAAAAATACATATTATATAATTACATGCGATACAACACTAAAGAATATATACCTAAATTAATAAGTCTTATAAAACACTAAAAAAAAAATTTTTACATGTTAAAACAAAACATTAAAATGCCACATACAACTTATCATATACCCTCTACAACACATGTTAGATTGCAACATTTCAACCCAAATACAATGAATATCAAATTTCCTTTACAATAATAAACAATCACTTTTTTATAAAAATAATATACTAAAAGATAAACCCATTCACATATTTAACTTTCAATACATTTCAACTAAAATATCAAAAAAATATCATTCACCCATCTGAATGTGACTCTTAATACACCATTCATCCATCACTTTTTGGGAACTCACCCCTATCATAAATTTTAGTGAAATACCATTAATAAAATAATTGCATATAATAGAACCACTTCCATTTTTTTGTCGACACTATTACTAGGTCATTCGCATGTATATATAATTAGAACATGAGATACCTTTAATTTAATTAATAGGTTGTGGATCTCTCTTTTTGGCTTGTGATATGAGTGTCTCTCCTTCCATTCAATTATCTCCATGATGTGATATGAGTGTCTCTGCGTCCATTCAATTTCAATTATCTGCATGTGATTCTTGTATAGCAAGCCTATGCTTCGAGCGCATTTGTCCAATAGGTTATATAAGATGATATAATCTGGACTTTATTGTTTGGATTGATATTATAAAACAAATGGTTGTCCAAAATTTAAATATTTTAAAATTTAATAGGCTTTTAACTTGATTTGATTGAATTTTTAAAAATTCCAGAAATTTATAATTTAAATATGCTAACCTAATAACAAACTTTCCAAAATTAGTTTTAATGATGAAACAATAACACATAATTTCCAAAATTAGTTTTAATGATGAAACAATAACACATAATTTCCAAAATTAGTTTTAATGATGAAACAATAACACATAATTTGTTTGACATTGCTATTATTTGATTCAATTTTAAAAGATTCTGAAATCTATAATTTAAATATAATCCAATAACAAACTTTCCAAAAATAGGGTCACTAATGAAACAATAACACTTTGCAAATTCTCCAAGAATAATTCCACTGGAAAAACACCAAAACTTTCCTAATTTGCAGGTACCACCTTTGTACATTGGCCAACATCTCATTCTCTTATGGAAAATCTATACCCTTCATTTTGTCAAACTTTTCAAGCTCCCAATGCAACCAACATGACTTAAGGGCAACTACTCCAACAAATGCATGTACACAAATATGTACATAAATATCTTTTCACATGACATGCTCATGATATTCCTTCCTCACATGCTCACAAATTATGGATATAGATTGAAGAGATAAACCCAAATCTTATCATGCATATATCCTCTCAATAAATCATGTAACAATAAACTTATGGATAGTTAATTTAAACCTATAGTAACAATATTTTCAACAAATAAATAATATATTCTATTCTCTTTTGTTCAAACTCTCTCTCAAAATATTTCAGCATCTTATTACAAATAAAAATATTTGTACTTACAAAAGAGCCATTATATGTGATTGATTTATATTGCAAACACATAATAGGATCCACATTTATAACAAGCACTACATAGTAGCTACTAGTGTCGCTTAGTTTACATATAACTAAATTATAGTTTAAATATAGCTAAATTACAGTAAAAATACTTAATTCAAATTAGTGTTAAGGTATAGAATTCCATCAATTTGAATTTTACTGATTTGTAAAGTCTTCATTTGTGCAATTAAAGAGCAAGGACCTGATTTCAATGCGTATGCAAACATAACTTTTAAAAAACTATAATATGTTATGCTTGCATTTACATTTAAACTACATTAGTCATCTAATCAAGTTTGTCTATCCAAATCAAGAATTATATATTTTATTTCTTAAATTTTGAACTAAAATATTCAATAAAAGATTCTTTTAATGTAATTATTAGATTTTATTTTTGAAATTTAATTTAATATTGAAAAAAAAAATAATAACATGATTTATTATTTTAGTTTATAAAAATGCATATGCTTTATTTTATTAAATTTTAATTTAAATTTTAATGCAAAAATTTATATATATATATTATATAATTATATATATATATTATATATTATATATATATTATATATATATATATATATATGATGATGATGATGATCGATGATGACACGACGAATTAACGTCCACTAATACCAATGTGGTCTATCGGACCTCAAGAAAAAAGAGTCTAATATCTATATCTATATCTATATATATATTATATTATATATATATATATATATATATATTTTATTTTATATTATTATATATATATTATATATATATATATAATATATTATATAGTAATATGATGATGATGATGATGATGATGATGATGATGATTAACGTCCACTAAGACCAATGTGGTCTATGAAACCTCAAGAAACGAGAGTCTAATTTCCATTCTTCAAAATCTTGTTTTTGTGATCAAAGAGCAGGGAGCGGATGTGGGCAAGAGTTGGCCAGTCTAAAAGGAAGTGTTTTTCATCTTCCACCTTCTTAGTATCACAAATTTGACAAATTCTATCAACCCATGGAGTCTTGGGAGTAGACCACCACCCGGTCTCACTACAAAGCTCATGAGAGTTAGTTCTAATCCTAACAATGCTCATTTTCTTCTTAGTGCTAGTCAACATAGAGAGATAATTCTAGTTATCGAGGGTGGGATTGATCACCTCTTTATAGTACCTTAGCTTGCTTTTACCCTCCAACACATTAACATCCCATATCTTGTCCTTAAAACTGGAGGTAATGGTATCTTTGATACTATCATTGCTTCCCATGATGATCTCCTCCTTAATCCCCTAAAGGTTGAGGCAAGACTGAGCATCCTGATGCCACCCGTGCTTAAGGCGCAAGTGGGGGTTTTGACTAAAGTTAGAAGCAAATTTTGGGAGCCTCTTGGATTCCATATTGTGAAGCTTCTTCTTATACATCAGATATCTAAACATGGCTTGACTTTCAATAGGGTACATGCCAGCTTCGATCAAGAGGATAAGATAGTGAGTATTTCCCTTGATCTTAAGGTTATAGGTTATGAATTGCTTATGGACAATCTCAATCTTTCTCCATGACTCTCTAGATATATTGCACCCCCAAACCTCACATCTGTATAAGATAAGAGGGGTGAAGAGAGTTTCAAAGAGGAACCCTTTTTTACTCCAAATGTAAAGATCGATTGACTTACAATTGTTTTCAAGCTCATAGTAAGTTTTCCAACCTCCAATAATTCTTTTCTCAAAGCTATAATTCCAATTGAGTTGGTGAGGAAAGTTAATACCCAAATATTTATAAGAAGAAACATGCTCAAGACATTGGTTATCATAGATGAAACTACCATGGGTGATCCTTTTGGATTTAGTGATCATGACTTTAGTCTTGTCAGTATTAACTTTCATACACATCTTAGAGCAGTAGACATGAAGAGTCTTAAGTTTCTTGTCTAGGTCATCATGGATCCTTGTAAGAAGAATGATATCATCAGCATAAAGGAGAAGAGTAATGATAATACCAGTGAGCTCGGTGCCTTTGCAACTTGCAGTTTCTAGACACTCCTCTAGTTTATCGATGCAAATAACAAAAAGTGTTGGGGAGAGGGCACAATCTTGTTTAACCTCGATATTACATTTAATATCTTTAGACCACCCTTCGTTGGTATTAATCTTGGCAATAACAGTCTCATAAAGGTGAATCACAACAATCCTTAGTTCAAGAGGAACCATGATCTCTTTAAGCCTCTCCCAGAGCTTATCTCGGGGGACAATGTCAAAATCTTTTCTAAAGCCCATAAAACAACAAAAGGGATCGCTTTTACTATTGCGACATTCCTCCACAATGATCCTAAGTGTAACAAGGTGGTCGATGGTTGAGTGATGTCTCCTAAAACCAACTTTCCCTTTGGCTCTTTTACCCTGGTTCTCAAGCCAAAGGCCAAGCTTTTTTTCCAGAATGAGCCATAAAGCTTGGCTAGGATGTGGCTAATTATAATGGTCTTATAGCTAGAGGGAACGCTTTTGTCCCCATTTTTGAAGACATGCACAATAAGGCTTTGCGTCCAAAGCTTAGGGAAGCCATGATTTACAACCAAATTGAGAAGCTTGTGGTGATGAGGAATGAGGATAGATTTTCCCATTTTAAATATCTCAGCTTGGTAACCTTCAATATATTTGGCTTTTCCATTAGCAAGCTTATTAATCCTAGATTCAATGTCTTCCAGAGAAAAAATATAATCCTTAATAGAAGTGTTTAAGATGGTGCTCATGGTGTTCGGAGAGTCATACAACTTCTTAAGATAGTTATCCTAATTTTCTAGGGGGATAGAATGATTATCTTTAGTTTTACGAACAAACACATTCTGCCAAAACTTTCTGGGAACAACTTTAGAAAGGTGGAGAATATGCTCTTGTCTCTTATTAATATAAGACCTATTCTTCCTCTTAATGAGAGCTTTCTATATACTTATATTCTAGAACTTAATGCTTTCATTAGGGGTGTCTCTGATTGCTTCTTGGAGATTTTACAGTCTTTGTCATACCAAGGGTTGGAAGTTCTATTATTTTTCTTAAATGAAGTCTTATTAGAGAATTTGCAAATGGTGGTGGAAAGGGTAGTAGTAAAGTGGTAATAGATTTGATCAATGTTGTTATTATTGGTTAGGGAGCCTAAATTCCTTTCCAAATCCTTTAAGAAATGGTCGACTTTACTTCTATGGAAGTGAATGGGACTTTTTCTTTCTTTGTTCTCCTGCATGTGGGTGGTATGCATAGCAAGATTTAGGGATAAAAACAAAGGTTTGTTGTCAAAGTCAAGCTCGTACCCGGTAAGAAACTCAAAGTTTGTAATATGGTTGAGGACATGGATGTCTGAGATCGCATAATCCATGATGATCCTACCCAACCCATGGGAATAGGTCATCTGACTAGAGAGAGGCCATTTATTAATACCATTTCAAATGATTAGGTCTTGGGAACTACAAAGTTTGTGAATCTCGGTGCCAACTAGGTTCTCGATTATGTCTTCAGATTTTCTCATGAATCTATTAACTAAGTGACTATCCTCATCAAGCCACGAGGGGTTAGGGTTAGAGTTTTTACTTAACATAATAGCTTGGTTAGTAGCTATCTGCGCATTAAAGTCCCTAAACAAAAGGATATTGCCTTCATTCCTTATGTTGTAGATGTCCTTTTCTAAGGTATTGAAAGGACAATTCTTATCCAAGTTGTTTTTATTATAGGATGTAGAGTTGATAGGGGTGAAGTATCAGATCGCAAGGAATGTCCTATTGGTTGTAGAATCATATATCTCGATCCAAATGTATTGATTAAATGGGTCGGTTTTGTGAAGTTGGATGTGATAGGAAACAATGTTCCTAATATAATAGGTTATACCACCAAAACCTGTCTTGGAGGATTTCTTATTCCAAGCAAACTAAAGAGTGAACCCATCAAGGTAGGGGACCCTAGATTTGCCATGCTCCCAAGTTTCAACTAAAAGAATAAGATCAATATCACTCAGGATCCAACTTAACATAGGACCTTTACACCGTGGAAAACTGCGAGAGTTCCATAAGAGGATCCAGAGTGCTAATATTGCCTATTTATCATTCGTGTTTGGGGCTCTGTCTCTAATAACAACTTTTCTATTCCTAATGATTGCTCATTACCCTTCTTTTCTTTTGCTTATTTATCCTTCGTATTTGGGGCTTTGTCTCTAATAACAACCTTTCTATTCCTAATGATTACCCACTACCCTTCTTTTATTTCCTCCTTGACCTTCTGTACTTCTTTCCTAAACTTAACTTGGTTAAACTTTATTAAATCAAAACATATAAAATATGTTTAACTTAACTAATTCAGTTCAACACAATTACCTAATGCATTATGTTTCCCAGCCCTAAAATAATAATAAGATAAAAAAAAAAATATAATAATAAAAATTGTATCGTAAAAACATTTAAGTAAATATTATTTTTCCAAATAGTTCTAGAAGTATATCTCGCTTTCAATATTGCTAACAACCCTCCCATTTTACTGCATTAATTCAAAATTGTTGAGCTGGATATTTTCAGAGGTGAAATCCATAACAATCTGTTTCACGTCTTTTCAATATTTCGAAGTCGTTGAGCGACTTTTTTTTCCCGGAAAGAAAATTACATGTTGTAAATGCCCATGGCATATGCAGTAAGATGACCATGGTCAACAACATAGAGTTTTACAAAATCTGTAACAGAATTTACAAAAAACCCCTGTTTGGGTAGTCTAAAATGTTCAAATACTTATATAATTACATATTCAGATAGTTGTGCAATATAATAACAAAATGACTGTTACTAGGGCTCCTCTTCCCTTTGCAAAACTTGCTTTATATAAGGTCTGTGGTAGTATTGGTAGACATGTTCCTAAGTGTCTTCTTTGACTAACCATCCTCCTCGAGGATGATTCGTTGCCTCTTTCAACAACCTGTCTGCGGTTGCATTGTGTTACCTGTATATATGAGAGCAAGAAACCATGTCAAAAAGTGATTTTAAATATAATACATCATCCAATAGTGTTATGAGAGAGTAATCATGGCATTTGTATGTGCAGTTGAACCAATTTATGACCATCTTTGAATCCCCAAATATCTGTAGTTGACGACAGTTTTTGGTAATGGCTAAGTATAGTAAATGGCGCAGGGTCATAAGCTCCATATAGTTGTTAGTGATATTACCCAGCCCCAAACTAACCTGGAAGTAGTGAGAATCTGATTTGTGTAGGATGATGCCACCTCCACATCCCAGCTCTTGAGAAGCACCATCAAAGTATGCCCAAGGGATCCTTCGATCAATGATTTCCATTGTAATGTGTCGAGTCTTGATGTTCGATGGCTCCTCCGAGATCTTAAGGTAGTTCATACAGATATTTGGGATGATTAGGTCCCAGTTGATGTGTTTCCCATGGAAAATATTGTTGTTCCTACTGATCCAAATGTGTCAGGACGCTAATAGCGACAGGTTCCTTGTTTTCGGGGACAAACCATTATTCCACCAATTGTTCTAGACTATGAAAATGTTTCCCCCAGACCATTTATGCGTTAACTTGAGGATATGTAGGACTTGAGTCCAGACATTCTGGGTTGTGGGGCAGGAAAGAAAGAGGTGATTGGAGGAATCCTCCTAATTCTTGCAGAGAACACACCATGTTGGACCAGAGAAAGCCCGCTTTCTAAAGGTTATTTCTCGTCAAAATTTTGTCCACTATAATGTTCCACATTAGCAGTCTGGTGTAGGGAGGGCTCTTTAGCTTCCAAAGGTCCCTCCACCAGTGTTCTAGAGCCTGTGGTTTGTGCCCTACATGTATATTAATGTATCCCACCTTGGGGGGAATATTTCCCATTCTGTGCTAACCCCCAAATCACCTCATCCGGCTCATCCCTTAATCTGACATGGGATTTAGATAATTATTGAAAGTAATTTCCCCAGTCCTTGAGCCATCTATCTGGGATGTTTAAAGTCTCCCCTGATAACCAAGCAAGCTTGAAAACAAAGGTGTTTTGTCAGTCACCAATATGTGCTATGAGAAAGATTTCTCTATGATTTAGAAAATCGATCAGGGCTGGTGGAAGTAGATGTGAATTCCAACATCTAATCCATGTATCAACACCAATGCGGGCATCCTCACCATTACCTATCCTCCAAGTGAGTATTTCTCTGATTGTGTGAAGGGTATTCAGAACAACCCTCCAGATCACCGAAATGTTCTTTCGGTTCCAGAAGGGGAGTCTAATCCAGTCTGACAGAGGAGTCATCCAGATATATTTGAAGAAGATCACCTCAGACCACAAGCTCTTATGTTTCAGGAGCATCCAACCTAGTTTGGTAGTAAGCGCCTGGGCAAAGGCAAATACATTTTTTAAACCCAAACCACACCACTTTTTGGGCAGGGCAATGCTACTCCATTTTACCCAAGCCTATAACTTCCCCTCTTTGTTTCCTTTCCATAAGAAGTTACAACAGATTCTTTGAATCCTCTGAATGATTCCATGTAGGATTTAGGCTAGGGACATCTAGTATACAGGTGTTGCTTCAAGGACCGATTTAATGAGCACCAACCGACCGACTCTGGAAAGTAGCCTATGGATCTAGAGATTGAGTCTTCTTTCGATCTTAGAGATCAACCAGATCTAGTCCACTATTTTGTATCCATCAGGTTTTATCCTGAAGCCCAGATACTTCAACCCATCCTTAAGGGCCTGAATTTGGAAAGGAAAATTTTGCATAGCAAGGTTGATTTCCTATTGAGAGCATTTATAATAGGATAAGGAAGATTTAATCTGGTTGCATTCCATCCCAGTGGTAGAGCTAAAAAGACTCAGAACTCCAGAGAAGGTGATGATATCTTGAATCCCACCATCCAAGAATATGAGGATGTTGTCAACAAAGAGTAGGTGGGTCAGAGCACATTGATCTATAAGTTAATTCCTTTGAGGTTCCCATCAAACTTCTCTACGGAAAGCCCTCTATTGAGAGCTTCCATAAACAGGAGGAAAAGGAGGGGCGAAAGAGGGCATCCTTGTCTAAGTCCCCTCTCAACCTGGAAAGAGTGGGAGGTAGAACCGTTGATAAGGATGGAAAACGAGACTAAGTTAATGTAGCACATGATCCATCAGATGAACGTTGGAAGGAAACCTAGGTGGGTAAGTATCATTTTGATATATAGCCAACTAACCTTATCAAATTCCTTGGAGAGGTCGATTTTGAGCTTCATTCCTTTAAGGTTTTTCAAATTGATGGAGTGAAGAGCCTCTTATGCATTTCCAATGGCCTCATGAATTTGTTGGTTTTATAGGAAGGCAAACTGCTCCAGGGAGATATGCTCTGACAGGATGGGTTTAATGTGGTTGGTTATGATCTTGGCTATGATCTTTTAGAAGTAGTTGCTGAGGGATCTAGGCCTGAAGTCGTTAAATGATGCGGGGGAGTCTGATTTGGGGATAAGGGCAATGAATGTGGAGTTGATGTGATCGTGTAATTTTCCCTGGACTCGGCATTCTTCTACCACATCTAGAAGGTCATGTCCAAGAGTGTCGAAAAAAGTGAGGTAAAACTACACCAGCCATCCATTTGGACCCTAGCTTCTATCTCTTTTGAACCATTTGAGGGTGCTTTCCAATTCTTGCAAATTCACAGGTTAGTGAGGTCCTCCATTCTATCAGGCTCTACAAACCTAGGGAAATTCCCAGCAAGACGGATGATATCAGGTAGTGAAGCACTAGGAGGGGATTTGAACAACCTTTTGAAATGCCGGCTACCTAAGTTAGAGAGTTGAGCATGAGTGTTGGCCAGCCCACCATCCTCCGTTGGGAACTACCAAATTGTGTTGTTGGCCTTCCTTCCATTTCCGAATTTATGGAAGAATTTTGTGTTGCCATCCCATGCCTGTAGACAAATGGCCCTGCTCCTAAGCCTCCAAGTCTCCTCTCAAGCCAACAGGACCTTAGCTCTCTGTGCTTCAATCTCCACTAGATGCAATTTGGAGTCTATGGTGCTATATCCCCTACCCTGATCATCCTTGAGATTGGCTACTAAATATTATAATTCAGAGATGGCCCGATCCTCCTTCTCTTTCTTTTGCTTGGCCCAGTCAATCAAAAGGCACTTTAGATTGTATAGGTTATTACAGAACCCAATAGCCTTCCATCTCTTCGCTGGGAGGGGGTGTGAGTTCCAGAAGTTCGTGACCATCTTGAGATATTCAGGGTCCATTAGCAAGGACGAGTTGAACTTATAAGGGCCCTGAGGCTTGGCCAAGGCATCCACTAATTCCAGGTATATAGGTGAGTGATCTGATATGCCACTCGAGCCCACCCATTGTCTACAATTGTTTAAAGACATCAATAGCTCTTCATGGATCAGGAAGAGATCTAGTCTTCTTCCTACGCCAACATCGCCAGTTCTTCTATTATGCCAGGTAGGCATCTTCTTATTCATAGGGACGTCAATGAGGCCTTTCTAAACAAATATGGAGCTCAGCTGATCTGAAAGATGGTCAAGTTGGGAGTGGTGTCCCCATGATTCTTTGTGGCCAATGGAGAAATTAAGGTCACCCCCCAAAATAGTGGTAGGGTTAATCAGTGGCCCATCCAAGAGTTGATTCGAGAAATTCAGTCTATTTTGATAAGGAGCATAAATATTAATGATACAGATCTGTTTGCCCAGGGCTATAGAGAAGAGATCCATGCCAAAGAAGCCAAGGCTACCCCAAGATGCGATCATTCTAATGGTTCGAGGATTTATCCCGAGGATAAGGCCCCCAGATATGCTAGCTGCATCCATGGCTTGAAAATGCCATCCAGACAACATGCTCAAGATAATTTTAATAGTTTGATTAGAGGGCCCCAAAGTTTCTTGTAGGAATATAATCTCATAGGGTTCACATTTTATGAATCTCTTGAGAGCTAGTTTATTTTGAGGGTTGGCCAGGCCCTTGCAATTGAAGGAGATCCATTTCATCGAGAAACCATGGAGGGGGAGTCTGCTACTCTAAGAACCCAATAAATAGTGTTTTGATGGCCCTGGGCAACATCAACCTTGGAAATTTTAATAGCTTTGGCTAGTTTGGAGGGTCACCCTCTAGTTGGCTTATGATCAGAGGGGGTGTGGATGATACCTAGGACTAGAGAATCAAGTGTGGAAGTCCTATGAGGTCAAAGGTTATATGTATGGAGGCCCTTAGGAGTAGATCAGATGAAGGGTGGTTGACTAGGTTTGAAATCAGCAGAGGGGTAGTGGAGTATATAGGCTGAGGATGATTCAAGGAGCAAGTAATGGGCAACGAACTAAAGTAAGTGGAAGGAGGAAATGATACCATAGAGACGGATAAATGATTAAATTAAAAGAAAGAGGAGAAGGGAGTAGAGACAGTACCTGAAGACGAAGCTACTTCCGCCATAGATCTAGATCTAGTCTTAGGAGGAGATGGAGGCGACATTTGGGAGGCACTGGAAGTTTGGATAGTGTTCCCAACATCATCCATAGAGTGATCTGGATCTAGGGGTGAATGAATCGGGAGTGACACGACACGATGCAAAGTTTTGATGGTATCGAGGGAGTTGGGGGCCGTTGATTTACTCTCCCCCTCCATGCTAAGTGTAGCCTGTGACTATGGACGCGCTATTGGAGAACCGAGGTTCCACCGAATCTACTTCAGAAGAAAAAAGGACCAGAAACCGTAGGAGGAGGTGCAATGGTTCCTTCCAAAGTCAGGGATCTAGCCAAGCCAGACCGTTAGCTCTCATGCAACTGGGTCAAAACCTGCATGGAAGGGGCACTGCCCATGGTGTAGTTAGGGTTGCTCAATCCATCTAGGGTTCCTCTCAGAAGCCCTTCCCCAACCAGTGTTCAAAGTAAAAATCATGTTGTTTGATCTTGTCATCCTATCATTATATGTGTACTATGTTTCATTTAATGTTGTATTGTTCTTCCCCTTGCCTTGTTGTCATAACAGTCCTTTCCCTCAAGTTGTTGAGCGACTTATAACTTAATATTGAAGAATCCTTTTCAAGAATGGATAGGTGGTGTGAGAGCCGGTCGAGGTAAAAAATGATCATATTCATTTAGTGTATATCTAAGTTTATATAAATTTTGTTTTGTGATGTTTAATTGAGGAACTGTATTCACAATGTATATAGAAGCCACTTATGGTATCCTTGAATGGTTAAGCATTTATAAAGAAATTGCAATTAAATATATGTAAAATTTCTTTGATTTCAATGTATTTGTTGATTTCTAATCCTATTTGATCACATGCACTATATGCATTGATTTTAGTGTAGATGTCGATTTATGATTCTATTTAATACCTTACACTAGATGCATTGATTTTAGTGTCGATGTTGATTTCTACTCCTATTTGGTTGCTTGCACAGGATGCATTGGTTTCAGTGTAGATATTGATTTCTAATCTTGTTTGATCACTTGCACTAGATGCATTGATTTCAGTGTAGATGTCGATTTATAATCATATTTAATACATTACACTAGATTCATTGGTTTCAGCATAGATGTTGATTTCTAATCATATTTGATTGCTTGCATTAGATGCATTGGTTTTCATGTAGATATTGATTTATAATCCTATCTGATTACTTGCACTAGATGCATCGATTTTAGTGTATATTTGATTTCTGATTTGATGCAACAAGATGTATGTTGTACATTAATTTCAAAGTAATTAGATTAATAGTGTGCATTGATTTCAGTGTAAGCACATCTCTACCTCCTCCATCTATATCTCTACCTCCTCCATCTCTCCTTGTCTATCTCTCTATATCAACCCCTAAACATACACACTCTCTCTCCATATCTATCTCTCTCTTCCTCCCTCCCTCCCTCCCTTTCCCCTCCCTCTCTCTCACTTCCCCTTCTTTCTCTCTCTAATATTTCTTTCTCCATAACCATATCTCTTCCTCCCTCCCTTTCTTTTCCTCTCTCTTCTTACCTCTCCCCCCATCTATATCTCTATCTCCCCTTGTTTCTCCTTCTCACCCCAAAACATACACACTCTCTCTCAGTGTAAGCACATTAAAGTTATTTAACCATAAATACAATACTTGAATCTTCATCCTAAAAAAAAATGTTTTCTTACTTGAATTTATAATTGGGTACATTCTTATTATTCCCATTTTCCATCATTCAACATTGTTAATTACTTTGCATTCAAACGGGATAATAGAAAATAACTACCATTGAAAATTATTTCAGGTTTAACACTCCATAAGTCACAATGATTGACTTTGGAGAAAACTACCATTAATATTAGAGAGAAATAGAGACAAGGTATGTTGTTTACTATAGTAGCTCGAGTTAAATATTTGAATGGTCTATGATTCTAACTACTCTTTTCATATGATCAATATGAGAAAATGGAAAAAAATAGTTTCAACTTGATTACAATGAAGATTGTTTGTAATTTACTATATTCTTAGTATTCACATTTTCTATCTATCAAAATTGTTACATTGACACTTTGCACTCAAAATTTGTATTTCAACATTTTTCATCTTTCAAGTTAGTAACAGTTTCTCTCATCTCAACAAACTGAGGTAACTAAGAAAATTTTAAATAAAATTAACCAAATTAACCTTAAACATATTTAACATATTTAAAATTATCAAAATAACTAGATGTTCAACAAATTTTGTATGATTGCACACAACTGAAACCATCCTAGATCCATCTTAACATCAGATCTATGAAGCACCGAGAGGGACCAAATCTCTCGAGGTGCAAACCTTTCCTCAAGTTTTTCAGTCAAAAAATAGGTTTGCACTTCGAGAGATTTGATCCCTCTCGGCGCTTGATAGATCCAGTGTTAAGATGGATCTAGGCTGATATATATATACTTTAATTCTTAAAGATTATTTTATATTTATACTTTTTTGTATTTTGGGTTGTTTGTATTAATATTATATATTTGGTATTATAAGTATTAACTTTTAAATAAAAATTATATTATGCATTTTTATTGTTGTGTGTATTTTTGGTTGTGTTAGTAATGTACATATTTTATGTATAAGTATAATATTTATAAATTTCGAAAATAAAATATACACAATATGTAATAAAAAATAAATTATATGAATATATTAAATAAATGATTTATAAATAAAAATAAGTGATATATATTAAATAATTAATAATTAATAAAAGAAAATGTTTTTAATCATATAAGGAAAATATACTCTGATGGGGTGACCTATTGGGTATACACTTGTCATATGCGCGACCATTGGGGCTCGTCCCGCCTCCACCTGCTCATTAAACACCAGCTCATGTGTCGACCTTGTATTCAATATAGGCGAGTGTTGAGCTCACACACACATTTCGAAATTAAATTCATGGGCAAGCGAGTGGTCTGCTCCAGTCTGGATGATTGGGCGATGAATTTTGGTCGTGAGGAGAACAAAGGCATACGAGACGAGCTCCATGGCAACCCTCTGGTTTCAAGACCTTGGTTGAGCAACAAAGTGGATGCTTGTGCTAGTTTGGGTTTGGTTGAAATTAGTTTGTTGGCTTGTCCCTCAGATCTAAGAACTCGAGCGGTCAGGGTGTCGTCTCGTCTTCGCGCCAATCACAGGCCAGCCTACCTCAAACCCACAACGTGAAAGAAAAAGCTCCAAGAACTACCTCTTGCTGTGAAGGGTCTGGTATCTGCGTTGGAAATTTCTTTTGCTTGTCATAATAGGAAGGGGAGCTATGTCTTTGCATGTCTAGGATCACTCCATTGTTGGTTCACTTTTGGGAATTACCTTTGGCTCTTGTTTGTGGGGTGGTGCTACCTTGGTCTATAGTCAACTCTACTAGTGGTTTGGGTGCCCTGTTAGCTCTATTATATAATGATGATTCTCTAAAGGTCAGAAGTGAGCCCTTGGTCGTGATCGCAAGAAGCTTATAGTGGTTGCTTTCTCCTTTCCCTTTGACCCACCCATCCTCCCTTCATCTCTATTCCCCCTACTTTTCTTCTAAAAAACCAACCAAACCCCCTTTTGTTACAAGCCACAAGCGCAAAAGCTAAAACCCCATAAAATCACGCCCATACGACTCTGCGCCTCCATAAACTCATCACCCGCAACCTCCACCATTGATTTTCCCCACTGATCCAACAGCTCCCGTCATGCCCGATAAAACGACTTGCACGATCATTTCTCCGCTGTCTAATCATCTCCATCGAAGATCCAACAACATTCGCTCTCCCCGCGTCCACGAAGTGATGGAACTTTAGCGCGCAATGGAGAGTGGTTTTTCTCTCTCCTCCACCGCTACGTGTCATGCATTGAATGGAATCATGCGCCCTCACCCTTTTACCGCCTAACGCCCAAAGGCAGTGCGATCAATACTGCTTACCACTTAATCCTGCATCCCAGCCCGATAACCGCCACACGCCTTCTCCGCCTGATCACCATTGGATTTGTTTGCCTGAGATCCAACGGCCCATGTTCGCTTCGCTCTCGCTTCTTCCGATATCCTCGCCAGCTCACCTCCACCGTTTATTCTCTCGATCCGATGGCCGATCTTTCTCCTTTATCCAACTCGTCCACTTGCCATGCAGTCCACGTCCCTTGACCGCTCCGTGTGCTTGAAGGACGAAGGTGACCGACCTACCAGTACCAGTCACAATTGCGCCTCAACAACCACATTTAACAGACAATATGGCTGAGGAGGAAAAGGACAGATATTGAGCAGGTAACAACATTTAATAGTTATGGAACTTCATTGATACAAGCACTCTAGCTTCTTGAGAGGACAGCAGAGCACTTGAAAAAATCTGATTCATCCACTGAAACAAGCAAATGCACTCAGAGACTCCATCAGGAAGTTAAATGTAGTTGGTGGTCAATTATGACCCCTCCATACCTAAAATGGCCAAGTGCCTTTGTAATGAAACTCCATATATACTCGAAAACAAGATGTAATTAGGGTTGACGGTTGATGTTTTGATGTAAGGTTCAACTTTTGGAGACTATAACTATTTTGCCACTTGCAACGTCTCGTCCTCATTTTCAGCTAATACAAACTTCTTTTGCTGTTAATTGCTCACTTTCCATTTATCTTCTCTTCCAAGTTGTGCCTGATATGCTGTATTCTTGAACTCTTGATGTTTAGCATTTGAGTAGCTGTCATCCTATCTCTATGTTAAAGTCTTGTATGTATCATTGAATGAGTTATTCAGGTTTCTCTTCATATGGTGCCAAAGAGTTGTCATCATCTCTGTGCATTGGTAGATTAGATTTGCAGACTTCTTTACTAGTTGTAGCTAGCAATCACATGGTCTTATGCATCTGCTGGTGTGGTCAGTATTCTCCATATTCACCCAATCTTAAACTGTGACTAGTTGGTGGTCTAAAGCCTTATAGTCTGGGGGTGTTCACGCATGTTTGGAGTGAAACAAAGTAGAAGTGGTTATCTAGCTTGGACAAGCATCATTCCTTCCATTCATCCATTTGCAACAATAAGTCGAATTTATATGTTACCAGGAATCTTCGAGTTACAAGTTAGGAGAGTTTCTTGGAATCATAACATAATTGGCGTTGTTGCCAAGGAGAGGAGATTGAAGTTCAACTTCCCCGGGAGAATGACACAGTTCCAGCTTTGATGATAGACAAAGTCTGGACACATTTCTGGTTGTAATCATCTATCTGGCGACTCTACTAGAGGACCAACCTTTGGCGACTCCACATCATAGTTCTGGCTCAATTTGTGAGGCATACTCGGAGAAATCCTCAGAAATCACCAGCTGACCTAGTGTCTGACCCTGAGAAGATTGTTAAGCAAAGAAAAACATCACAGAAAGGAGCATCAAGATTAGTTAAGCCTAAACCATCTTGTGTGTCTCTACAAAAAAGGCTTGTAGCTGGACATGTATATGTTTGTAGGTTTTAACCCTGTACAGAAATTACCTGCATACGAATTCTAAAACAAAGAAAATAAACAATGTGAGAGCATAACACATAAAACACATATGCACAGAGATTTTCCCCTGGGTCCCAAAACCGGGACTACCAGCTTGATTTTTTCATTATGTTCCTTTCAATGTTACAATACATATTTATACATGCCGAAGCATCTAATACCATGGACCAAAAACCATCGCGTCCAAAACCATGGACCGAAAGCCATCGCGTCCAAAAAACATGTGCGAAAATCATGCATAAAACCATAGGTGGGTCCGCCCAACCTAACATAGGGTCTAAAACCAAAATTTTCCGGGGCGTTGCCCCAGACCCCATAAAGTGGGGTTACGGGTACCCCTCAAACCCCCTGTTAACTATGTGGAAAGAATATAACACAACCCAACAGGCCTGACTCAGGTTCAGAGGTGATTTAGCCAAGCAAATCACGGTACTACTGGCCCTTTCATCAACAATCCGTGGAGCGCGAACTGAGGTCTCACCTGAAGTAGTATGGGAGGGTGCTAGAACCAAGTTTCTGCACCCTTGGGATGTCTAATGGGCTTCTGGAGGTCCGCAGTTTAATCTATCACTGCGCATACTTGCGATCCCTTCACGACCTGCAGTGCGGCTTCCACGTAGGCCTACTCGAGGTGCAACCCATATAATACCCAAGTTTCTTATTATTTAAACGATTACTTAACTTGCGTATGTGAGATTTATGGTGATTACAGCATAATCATCAATCATATCAGTGCGCGCAATAGATAAATGAATGTAAACATAAATAAGATAATGCACAACAATTACACAGAATTGTGATAAACTTCTCTATATTAGCTTTTTGTCCCCCTTACAAACTCGACTCCACCCTGTGCACTCAGCTGTAGGGGTCCGCGCACTCAGTTGTGGACTCTACTAGGCCTCTACACACTCAGCTACAGGGCCTCTTCCTACTACTACAACCTAAGACACTTAGAATTCTACTCTAAGCTCGAACCATTCCTTAGCTACTCTTTCTATTCTTAACTATTAACTATCTTTACAACTTTAGAGCCTCGCTCTATTTATACAATCCCATGGTCCGTGTCCCATGGTCCACGGACCATGGGTAGGCTGACTTTACACTAATTTACAATACAATGTTTAGGGCGGAAGACCCTATGACTCAGTTGTACACTTCGCGCTCCACGCCCACAATTCGCGGAGTTTTACACCATCTTCGACCAAAACTTGGGCTTTGAGGTCCAAACCCTGTTATGGGGGGATTCCATGCCCAACAAGGGGTGTAATTGATGTTGTTTCTACCTAACGAGACTAGTGTCAGGTTGGGTTTCAATATGATGTTACATAATAGTTGCATTGATGCCTAGCATTTCAGAGTAAGATCATGCAAATATATCCCTCTATTCTTGGAATAGGACAGTGTATGTGGCCACCTCGTTCTAGGAGAAACCTTCCCCTAATGAGATCTCTTCAACTATGCCAAGTTTATTTGAAATGTTGACCTTAATGGTAGGTGAAATATTTTCCATGTTCCCTTCCTCAAAATCATCTGGTGTCGAGATGGGGATTTTAAACCAATCTATCTGTCCTAAAGCCAGGAATTCTTTTGATTCTATGATGCAAATATCAAGGCTAGGTGCGTCAATAGGTACAAATGATTTTTTAGGTAGAAATTATGAGCGATGGTGAATGGAATCCCATGGAAATTCAGGTTTTGGCATGGCTCCTAGAATATATTCATTTGAATGAAAAATATTATCTAGCATCTAATTAGGTTTTGTCACGCCTTGAGGTTGGGGTTCAGACCTAGTTGTGTTGGTCAACAAGCAAGGATAAGATTCAGTGGTTGATGTCATAGAACCTAATGAATTTGGAAATATGCAGATAGGATGGGTCTGCACCGTTAGTGAAGGTGCCACCAATGTGGTGGTTTTACCAGACTTGACATCAAAAAATGATAAGCAGACAACATGAATCATGGTTCCTACAAACGAGGAAATAAATCGTATGTGATGTTGTGTGTTGTCAACATTAGGTGGTGGTAGAATTTCCGAAATTGCGGGTTGACAATGAGTGGGAGGAAGTTATTGTACCCTGGGTAGTGTCTAAGGGAAAAACATTCTTCCTCCTAAGGAGTTTGATGTTGAATCCTAAGTTGTGGAAATGTTTGTAACATATGATGTGTCTTCACACTATGAGAGGTATTGGTGCAAATTTTGCACACAAGACTAGTACTAACACTAAAAATGGTGTGAAAATAAATATCATCCATAATACAAGATGGTGACACTTGATTGGGGTCATGAGGTGGGGAAATCATGGGTGTTTCCAACCTCTAGATATTAGTTCAACATGGGGTGACTTCATATTGTGGGTGGATCTCAATGATGTTCTTGTTTCTCTAAAATGTGGAAGGTACTGAAAATTCTGCATATGATGTGTTTGAGAGGAGATGTGACAATAGCATTGTGTGAGTCTCTCTTGGTTTGAGAGATGGATTTGTGGGATATGAACTAGTAAGTGAAAGACATCTCTTATATTTCCCAACTCCTGGCATTTATTTACTAGGTGGTTGGGTCTATCGCATAGGGCACATGTGAGGGGTGATCTTTTTATCCAAGTGGCTTTAGATCGTTTTGTATTTTTTCATGATCTAGACCAATGATGGTGAGAGGATGTGTGACAATGGGGGCCTTGATGAATTGTTGGCGACTTTTTTTCCTCAAAAACACATAAGATGGACCTAGATGCTTCATTCCCTTGTGGTGTGGTGTGATCTGATGGTTCGGTATCTGATCCAAATAAATCAAAATTCTCAGCGATGAATCACTGCATGAATCCTAGCGGAGAGAGGAATTGAGAAAGATGGGGCCAGTGTCACATGTGATGATTTCCTACACAAGTATGGAAAGTGTGATTTATATGCTTGGGTCTGGTGCTTTAGGCAACATGAGTAACCGAATAAAATCATTTGAATGCTCATAATTCAGGACATTGGTTTATCAAATGATCTGGTTCATCGCATAAAGTGCACATGGATGTATGTTGGGGTTTCACTAATCTAGGTTGCCTCTGATCATGGTGAGAATTTGAGGGACTAGAAGGGGGATAGGAGCAAGAAGCTTCTTCCCTCATGACATAAAAAAAAAGGTTTTAGACCCATCCTCCACTAGTAGTAATAGGGTATTAGTTTGGGTGAGTGCACCTAACACATATCTATATTGAGGGATTCCAGGGCAATGATGAGTGTAACTCTCATATTCCACACATATGGAACATGCATGGTTAGTGTGTAATGCCTCACAATGTGCGGGTGTGCTATTTTATCCAGTAGGATGAGGAGGGTTCACTGGTGCTTTTGGGGCATGCAAAAGATCTTTGAGCTCATATAACTCAAGGCATATATTGGTGCGGTGCCCATCTACTTCACACAAAGCACTAGGTGGAAGAACCCTAGAGGAGGGAGTGTTTTAATATTCCACCTTCTTGCCTTTTTTCTTATCCCTTTTTCTGGCACCAGTTGGTGTCAGTGCAAGTGCTACCTGTTGTGGTGTGTTATCTTGGCGAGGAATAGGACTGATGCCTATAGAAGTGATACCTGAGCTTGATGATAGGGCCTGAGGGGCCAGATACCAGACCGATATTGACATAGTCATATTGGGAAATGAGAGTGTTGCAATGACTTGGTGTGAGACAAAACCAGGTGGGGGGAATAAGAAGGGTGTTTCGGTGATAGCATATGGTAAGAAAGCTGGATTGGTAACAAAATTGTTGTTGGTATCTAAAACTAGTTCTTGATCTTGAGGGGTGTTTGATGAAATCATCATGCACATCAATGCTCTTATGGATGGATAAATATCCTCTATCACAAGTGGTTCTCTTGGGAATGTCCCTAGGAGTTTTGATGGCTTAAATTGGACTGGGCCAAATTCAATGTAAGTGATGATCAATTCGGGAGAAGATGCGACCAAAGGTAGCACACCATCAGGTGCAGTTAATGTCTTCTTCTCATAATATGTGAGTTTACCTATTGTAATAATTCTCCCATCATGGGGGAACATCATTACCCTGAATAAGGAATATGCTATTGTTAACATTTCATACATGTAACTTTGGCCCAGCAAGATATTGTAATCTAACTGTGTCCAATACTTTGATATCTATTAGCATGGTTTTGTCGGTTGGTTGTACTGGAACGCTTTGGTATAGGCCTATGGGAAATGAAGGGAACCCATCGTATGCTCTGAGAGTGATGTCAAAAGGTTTGATTTCAGGGGACCCATTTTTCTACCAAACTAATTTGGACATCATACAAGTGAATTCCCCCTTGTCGACTATGCAATAATGGATGGTGATGTTATGGACTGAGACTGGGATTTGAAAAGAGATGATTGAAGGTAGAGGTGGGGTAGCTTTATCTAATTCAAAGACCATTAGGAGATAATTAGTAGGATTGATTTCTCCTAATGCAGAAAGTAGGGCTTTTCATTGGGTTGGCATGATTGAAAAAATTCCAAGGTTGACATAGTTGAAGGTGTTTGGGCTAAGTCATCAACTATAATGTAGTTGTGAGTAGCCTTGAAGTTTTATCTTGCACGTCATAAAGGACCTTTAACCATCTGTTGGATGGGATTTATGGCGTATCGAGGAACTATTAAAGGAGTTGTAGGTTTTGCAGTAGTTGAGGTGGAAGGATTGGTTTTTGGAGGAGTTTCATACTCTCGGTTGCGTGTCTACAAGAGAACATCTTCTTCTACCATGTAAATGTCGTGGTTTGAGGCAGTTTGGCAACCTCCTCCTGAAGGTTTTTTGGAGTGGTCCTATTGGGTATTTACCACTTCCTAATGGGGGAAGGGACATTGCATTACTACAATTTGTTGGTTTTCCCCCCTTTCCCCCCACTATCTTTCATTCTTTTCAACTCAAGGTGTTGAGGACAATGATGGGTGTAATGACCATACTCACCACAAATGGAAAAAGTGTGGTTATTCTATAGACTCATATTCTTGTTTTTTATTTGTGGGTGGTATTTGGTTGATACCTGGTTTGGGCTTCGGTTAGGGTTGCCCGCATGTGGTTCCCTGAAAGGTTGTTGTTGATTCCCCCCTTGACCAGGCTCTCCTTTTGGATTTCTCTTTGGTTTTTTCTTAGCAACATTGGGTGGGTTAGCAGATTTCATTTGTTCCTATATTGTTTTTGTTGAGCACAAGAAGGTTGCACTAGATTAACACCCACATTAGCTTGTGTTGGCTGGTTTTTCTGTTGAGGTGTGGGGAAATGGAAATATTGGTTCTCTTTCCCCTGACAGGAATATGGTTATGGGAAGGAGGAATTGGTTCCATGTTCCTAGGGGCAAATGGGCCACCTTTCATGGGAACGTATTGGCCACTCTGCACGGGTTGGTATTGGTTAACCTACATAGCAAGATTCTGCATTGGCATAGGTTGTCCAATCTAATATGATGTGTGGTGAGGTGGTGATGTGGAACCAAATGGTTGGCCACTGTAACTGTTGTATCCAGGGTACTGGAAAGTGTTGTTGGGGTGGTTTTGGGCTATGTTCCCAATTAACCCATTGGCAACATTGGATGCGCCTAGTGTCTCTTTATAAGTCTGTAGGCGTGGGGCATCTGGAAGGACATGATAGAGATATCCAGATTGGGTCTATATAATATCTAAATTTTTATCTTTTCGGATGGCCTCTTCCTCGTTATGTGGGGACGAATTTGCCACGTCTTTTGAAATTTTCGATGTGAGGGATCCTAAAAATAGGTCAAGGAGGACTTTGTCTTCAAAAGGCTTTACACAAGCTACGACATTTCTGCCATTCATGGTTTTGATCCGATATGTGTGTAGTAGGTGTTCGTTTGAAGTGGGTGAGGAGTTCCAAGCCCAAGTCATGATGAACCAAGAGCTAGAAGAATGTGAGGAATGTTGTAGCTAGGGAGCTAGAGTTTCCAGGTGATGCAGAAGGTTGGTAAATATACCATTTTGTTGTTGACCCAGTAAGGGTGCGTTGAAACAATTGTAAAACAAGAATAAAAGAGCATGGGGTCGACATTAAGAATGGAAGATCATGCACCTCAGCCCTTGTTGAACACTCCTCAAAGACCAAGCATCATGTTTGTGTAGAAAATGCAAAAATTATCTCTAGGGAGGAGCACTATCAAAGGAGGAAAATCAGAGAATCCCTTGAAATTATGAAATATACACAATCTAAACAGAGATGGTGGGAGTGAGATCAGTGGAAATTGGCTTCCCCTGATTACACATATCAGCTCTTCAAGGACTACTTCAGAGGTATAGTATCCCAAGTATAACTTTCTTTCCTTTCCTTATCTTGAATTTCTTAAAATTTAGCTCCTTCACTAACATTATTTATAAAAAAAATAGCTTTAGTTTCTTATTAATTTATTAGCTAGTTGTTTATTTATTCTATTTATGATTAATAATTATTTATTCATAATAATTTTTTTTTATTTATTACAAATAAAATAATTATTATTATAATGGGTGAATTAAGTAATTATTAATGACATGTTATTTCTTTGTTTAATTCTTAATTTGTTTATGATATTTTAATCTTTATCATTTTATTAAATGTTTTATCAATAAATAAATTATGTATTATTAATTAATTAAATTAATGATAATAATTATTATTATTTTATTTCAATAAATAAATGAATAGATAATTATTCATAAATAAAATAAATCAATTTATTATTAATAATAATTAATTATTATTACTTATTTATTTATTTATTTGATATTATTAAGTCATTTATTTCATTTGTAATGAATTAATTTAGGTATTTTGTAATTTTAGCATTTTAGTCAGCCTTTTTGAAATATTTTATGTTCATTCATTATTTATTCACCTTCTCTGGTCGGTTTGACTCTTCTTTCAATCAATCACTCATTTTTGTCCTAAGGTGGATCCCCTTTGGGATTCACAATGTTGACAAGATGTATACAATACTATGGATAATCCGAACTATCTGTTTCCATCATCTGTGATACTATTAGATGAACACCACATGTGAAAAATCATGACATGATTCCCTGGGTCTTCTCCCTGTTTCCCTTCGAATTTCAGAATGTTAGAAGGGAGCTTGGTTGGCATGGATGGCCAATTCTGGTCATGCGCAATTGGGCCATTAGTTAGCTTACTCAAATCTGGAAGGTTTAAAGAAAATAAGAATGGGATTTGTGAGTTGTCCACCATTACGAAATAATTTTGGACAACAATATGAATGGGGTTCCCTGATGAGGGTGGTTACCCTGGTGAGTATCAAGTGGACTCCCTAGAGGGGAGTTATGGGGGCTCACCTCAAGGGTAGTGTATGGGGTACTTTGATGAGGAGGAATTCCAATAAAATTTTCACCAATAAAGGAAGATCCTATAATGGTAGCTGATTGGCATCCTCTACGCTTAAATAGCAAGAGACCTAGGACTTCTCATCGTAATGGAGGAAGGTTTAGAAAACATATAGATCAATGGGGAGTCGTGGGGTCCCTTATTGTGTCGAGTAAAGCATGTGTTAATTTTTGTGATTGAGGGAAGCAAATGATTCTTAAAGCAAATAAATCACATACATAAAACAAAGTGAAAATAAAATGATTACATTCCCTTTAACTTTATCCTATGTGATCAATCAAACAAAAAATGGTTTTCATTTGTTTTGGTGTATGATAAAAGATCTTATGAATACATATTCATCCTTTCCACTCTCAAAGTAGTTGGGCCTTGCAAAGATAACTTCTTGTGGGAATTGGGGCAATGTCTTGAAAGAACTAGTGATGCCTTCCAACAGCCAAAGAATCGACCAAGGTAATGGACGACGATTTGGTGTTGCCCGCACCTTCACCTATAGGGTTGGATGCCCTAGATTTTGGCCACTAAAGTACCTTTGCCCCATGTGAGAATTCAAGTATTTAGATTCTTGGTAGTCAGTTACCTGTACTAAGCACTAGATGGTTCAGGTAGCCCCAGATAGTACACACACACTGGACCTAAGATGAACCCCCACTGAATTGAGTATCTACCATGCTTGGGCATTCTTTTCCATAGGATAATTGAAGGATTTTAAGCTCCCTAAAAAGTCAACTGCTATGTCTCAAATATGTAACATGACCATGACAGCTTATGGGATGCATATTCCCAATGGTCCTGGCCTGAACTATAAATTCTTTAGTGACCCTTGTGGGGAATTTAGTTGGTTCAAGTTATGAATTCTTTTTAGGGTCTTACTTTTCTTTATGGTTTGATATCTAAGCTAAAATAAACTAAGTATCAAAAGCTCCAGAAATTGGATGGCTTCTAATATGAATTTCATATAAGCTTAGTGTGTGATGTGTAATTGTGTGCAATTTTCAAGTGAGCATGCAAAGTGTGATAGGATGTGGATATTCGGTGATTCATTTCAATATCCTCCTAATTATACTAGATTTCAGTTTTTCCTTGCAAGAAACAGAAATGATATACGGATAATGGGCCACTTATGCTTTCTCCTATTACACTTTGTATGACTAAAGTGAGATGGAAAACACAAGTTCATTAAGAAGGCTTTCATATCCTAGCCTAGGTTCACCTAAAAGATGCAAGGGAAGCAAAGATTACTTGCTTTCTATAATGACACTTGGTCCTGGTCCCAAAATTAATGAAGTTAAAAAATGCTTTGGTTAGTGACAAGATTTGTGGATGATACGCCACTTACTCTTTTACTAATTAAGTTATGTGATTTGCAAAAAATATCAAAATAGATTGAAAAATATGTGTGGAATTTGACCACTTATTTTCCCCCCTAATTAAGATATATTAAAATTGAAAATAAAAGTAAAGATAATATAATTACCTAGCCAATTTTGATTAGTAGAGAAATCAAGTAATCTAGACTGACTGGGAAATATTTCCAGAGATGAAGGCATTTCACTAAAAGTCGTTAATCACCTGACAAATGAAAAATTACAAGGATTTTTTAGCTTTCTAGAAACGCGCGGGATTTTCTATGCACATACGTGTGCTCATGTCTATTTGAGAAAAAATCATGTGTTTGACAGAAACTCTAGATAAGCAATCTTCTCGGCCAACAATAGTTCCAAAAGGTCATGCGAAAATTCTAGAGAGATGTTGAATGCATTGTAAGTTGATTATGCAAAGATAAGTCTCTGCAAACACAACCGATTAGATTAAAGAAAAGAAACTAGTGTAGTTGACATTCTTGTTGTAGTGTTTTTGTAGCAATGGTTTACCAAAGACACCTTCTTAGCAGTAAGTTTTTACCTGCAAAGAACAACAAGCAGTTTGGTTGTTGTTAGTGGACAAGCATGAAGAAACAAAGTATTGCAAATGATGAAGACAATACACACATAAACATAAACTAAAACAAAGAGATGAAAACATAAATAATTCTTAATGAAGCAAACAAGTCAACACGATTATGGAAAATGGATCCCTTTATTGACTGTTGGTCGTAGGAAATGAATACAAATAATAGAATGTTAAACACTTGAAAATAATTCTTTGAGCAATGGTGCTAAAAAATCCTCAACAAGGAGGTACTTTTCTTCTCTCTTTTTGCAAGCTTCTCCTCTCTATCCAAGAAGTATCGAGATTCTCTCAATGGTAGATTCTTGTTTACACCAAAGTGATGGATTTATAAGAATCAATTATGCCACCACAATAGTGTTCTACTACTTTTGCTTCAACAATGAAATGAAGGTTTTCTCTGATAGCAATTTGGCTAGCATAACATTGTCTGATATTTTAGTTCTCCCATTGCCTATTTATATGGAATTTTTTGAATCCATCTTCACTCTCATGGTTTATGAATGACAATAAATTTTTAGTAGGACAAGATTATTCCATTGAGGGTTTCATATCTTTAGGGTGGCTCGAATTCAATTGTCCTTGGCTAGGATCCTATCAGGGAATCGTCTTCCAAGTGTGGGAAGTGGTCCCGAATTGTTAAGTCGGCCATTCCTTTGACTGCGCAGCTATCAAAGAAAACATGACATGTAGCACAGATATTGAATAAATAGCCATGCTAATATCATTTTTTTAAATACCATATACTTTATGTTGGGTTGTGTTATATTCTTTCCACGACTAGCTACCCTAGTTAACCAGGGGGTTAGAGGGGGGGCAGAGCCCCCCCTTCATGTGTTCTATGCGGGAGGGGGGGGGGGTTTGAGGGGGTGGGTAGCCCCACAGGAAAACATTTGGACCCTAATTAGGTGGCGGCCCTACCCTATTGTTTTGTGCATGGTTTTCGCGACATGGTTTTGGGCGCAACTGTTTTCATGCATGGTGTTGGATCTTGTCGTATAAATATGTATTGTAAACAATGAAAGAACATAATGAAAATCAAGCTGTAGTCTCGGTTTTGGGATCCAGGGGAAAATCTCTGTGTATATGTGTTTTATGTGTTATGCTCTCACATTGTTTATTTTCTGTGTTTTAAGAATTCGTATGCAGGTAATTGTTGTATGGGGTTAAAACCTACATTTGGTATCAAATTTGTTTTGGCTTCAAGGGGATGCCTTTGCTACTGAGGGGTTTCACTCGAGCTTGTGGTATACCCTATTTAGTGGGAGATCTACATGATTGATTCTGGTGGTGAAAGAAGATGGCGAGCAGTGGAAAGATAGAGATCGAGAAATTTAGGTCAGAGTTTTGAGTTGTGGAAACTCAAGATGGAGGATTTGTTGGTGGATAAGGATCAGTGGATCGCGGTAGATCTGAGTACTAAACCAACAAGAGTGTACGATGAATAATGGAAGAAGTTCAGTCGAAAGGCAAAGAGTACAATACAATTGTATGTCTCAGATTCAGTATTGCTGAATGTATCACGGGAAGCTACGGTGAAGGCTTTATGGGACAAGTTAGGGACTTTGTACCAATCTAAGTCTCTAGTGAATAAATTGTTCCTACGAAAAAAGTTGTATAACCTTAGGATGAAAGATGGAGACTCAGTGACAAAGCATCTGAACGCATTTAATACTGTGGTAATTCAATTATTATTTGTTGATATTAAAATTTTAGATGAAGATAAGTGCATTAGTTTGTTGTGTTCTCTACCAAATTCGTAGGATAGTCTAGTTATTGCAATAGATAGCAATGCAACTACCTTGCAGTTTGATGAAATAGTCTCATCCTTGTTGATGGAGGAGATGAGACGGAGAAATATGGAGAGTCAGAATGGTGATGCCATGTCTACACAAGGATGATCCCAGAACAGAAACAAAAATAATTTATTGAGTGGGAGATCTAAATCTCCAGGAAAACCTGTAAAGGTGGTGTGATGGAAATGCGGAAAGGAAGGCCACTACAAAGGGACTACAAATCTAAAGCTCCCAAGAAAGGAAAGGGATCTGATGATGCTCCTTCTGTAGAGGTGAAAACCACCTCAGATGAAGGTGGGGATGTGTACTTGGCTTCTTCAAGTACACATGTAGATCATGAGGCATGGTTGATTGGCTCAGGTGAATCCTTTCACTTCACTCCCCATAGAGAGTGGTTCTATGAGTATGAGAAATATGATGGTGGTGATTTCTTCTTGGAGGATTATAGGAAGGCTAGAATCTTTGGTCGCGGAAAAGTGAAGTTGAAGTTGCAAGGTGGAAGGGTGAGAACACTTCTGGTTGTTCTTCATATTCTTGCATTGGCCAAAAATCTGATTTCTATAAGAAAGTTGGATGATGCAGGTGTAAAAACAGTGTTCGAGAAAGATAACTGCAAGATGGTTCAGGGATCACTAGTATTGATGTAAAGAGTTTAGATTGGAACTCTATACAAGCTACAAGGTATCACTATTGTTGATGGGTGCAACCATTCTGTGGTTCCTTAAAGTGGAGCAAAAAATCTAGTGGTCTCTGGAGAAAAGACCATGCTATGGCATTAAAGGCTTGGACATATTGGAGAGAAGGGCCTTTGAATACTTCATGGTAAAGGTATGGTAGAAGGTATGACTAATAGCTCTCTCGATTTTGAATTCTGTGAAAATTGTGTATATGGGAAGCAGAATTAGGTGAGTTTCCCTTCTAGTGGTAAGAGGGTAAAACAGATATTAGAGCTTGTGCACAATGATGTGTTTAGACTTGTGAAGGTTCCATCACTGGGTAAGTTTGTGTACTATGTATCACTTATAGATGACTTCTCAAGGAATACATGGATATATTTCCTCAAGAAGAAATCAGGAGTCTTTGACAGGTTTAAATAATTTAAGGCTATGGTGGAAAACCAGATAGAGAAGAAGATAAAGGTGTTGAGGACAGATAACGGTGGAGAATTTTGCAACAAGGAATTTGAAGAATTCTGTAAGAAGTGTGGTATAGCATGGTAGAAGACTACTCCATACACACCTGGGAAAAATGGAGTTGCGGAAACAATGAACAATACATTGATGAAAAGGGCAAGAAGCATGCTCAGTGGTGACAGGTTAGGACAGGAATTCTTGGCAGAGGCGGTGGAAACAGTATGTTACTTGGTCAACAGATCGCCTTCATCAGTGTGGAGGATAAGACTCCACAAGAGGTATGGACTGGGAAGAAGCCCTCTCTTTCACATCTAAGGGTATTTGGATTTGATGCATATGCACATGTTCCAAAGGAGAAAAGAACCAAGTTGGATAGTAAATCTGAAAAGTGCATCTTTATTGGGTATATGGATGGTTTAAAGGGTTATAAGCTTTGGAACCCAGTAACAAGGAAGGTTGTGTATAGCCGAGATGTGGTGTTCAGAGAGGTGAAAGATGTTATTAAACATGAAGTCCCAGCAAAGGAACCTTAGAATATAGAGTTTGAGCTAAAGGAGGAAGAATCAGACTCTACAACAAAAGAGGAATTAGAAGATGAAGAGCCACAAACTCCAGTTGTGAGAAGATCAACTCAAGAAAGAAGGCAGCCAAAAAGGTATAGTCCATCTACGTTTTGTTCAAATTTTTCTTTATCTATTACTGATGATGATCCCAGAACTATGAAGGAAGCAGTAGATTCAGAGGATGGCAAACTCTAGAAAGAGGCCATGGTTGATGAAATGACATATTTGCACAAAAATGAGGCTTGGGATCTGGTGGAGTTGCCAACTAGAAGGAAACCCATTGGCAATAAATGGGTGTTCAAGAAGAAGACAAATTCAGAAGGAAAGGTAGAGAAATACAAAGCTTGGTTGGTAGAAAAAGGTTATTCCTAGATGCCGGGAATTGATTTTGGTGATATTTTTTCCCCTATTTCCAAGGTAGCTTCTACTAGATTACTTTTATCTATTGTTGTTTTTTTTATTTTGAGGTAGAACAGATGGATGTGAAGACATCATTTCTTCACAGGAATCTGGAATCTTAGACCTACATGAAGCAACCTAAAGGTTTTGCGATGAAGGGTAAGAAAGAACTCGTATGCAAGTTAAAGAAGTCTTTGTATGGGTTCAAACAGTCACCAAGGATGTGGTATCAGAAATTTGATACATTTATATGGGGACTTAGCTTCACTAGAAGAAAAGCAGATCACTGTGTGTATTTTAAATTAATTGGTGACCGTGTTATTTATCTGGTCTTGTATGTGGATGATATGTTGCTGGTTGGAAATGACAAAGAAATTATCCAAGATTTGAAGACCCAATTGTCCTCCAAACTTGACATGGAAGATCTTGGTGCTGCAAACTATATTTTGGGCATGGAAATTAAAAGAGATCGGGCAAAGAGGAAGCTTTGGTTAAACCAGAGGAGGTATGTCGAGACAATATTGCAAAGGTTTAATATGAAGGATAATAAAGTGATGAAGGTTCCTATTCCTATTGGTGTAAAGTTATCTGTTCAGCAGTGTCCCAAGACACAAGAAGAGGAAGAGGACATGTCTCGTGTTCCATATGCAAGTGCAATCGGTAGCCTGATGTATGCGATGGTCTGTATTAGACCAGACATTGCACATGTAGTGGGAGTATTGAGCAGGTTTATGTCAAAACCAGGAAAGGAGCATTGGACAGCAATGAAGTGGGCTTTCAGGTATTTGCATGGCACTAGTGATTATGGTTTGTGCCACCAAGGAAGTGTTAAAATTGGAAACCAGGGCAAAAATTCATGTGGTTCATCTTATTCATGGCTGATAATATTTTTATTAGATTCCTCTCGTCGAGAGCTGTAGGATTGATATAAATATCATCCGATTCCGATAAGTATTCATGGAGCTATGAATTTATTTTGATTATGGAATTATTATCAAGCCGACCTACAACTCATGTAGGCTCACAAGCCCAACAGTCGCATCTATTCACCCACTAACGTTGTATAAATATAAGAGGACTTTTCCTCATTTGGACTCACTCATCTCATCACATCTCTCTCTCTCTACTACGCAGATATGAGTCTCTTCTCTATTGCACTGAAATGGGTCTCTCTCTCTCTCACATGTGAAGCCAGAAGCTGCTGAATTTGAAGCTGCAACTGCAGAAGTAAAGATCGACTTGCGAGGCCTAGAAGATCTCCTCTTTGGAACTGCACTATAGGTTCATCTGAACCTCCTCTGAAAGCCGCAACTTTTGGTGGTGGAATGAAGTGTTTGGTCAATTTAGTGTGATCTAAATTGCTATTTAAAATGTCAACCCGGGGTTCGTAAACTGACGAAGTGAAGTGTACTATATGTACTAGATAACCATTTCCCTAGGCTTTTGTCGTTTTAAGTTTTTTAGTTTGTTTTTGGATTTATCTTTCCTTAATGTGTGATGGTGAGAATGAAAGTGAAGTATGGAGTAGACGGTGATGGTTTCTAAACTTGAAAGTACTCAAAAGAAAGCTTTTCAATAACTAAAATGAAATCAATTCTTAAGAGAAAAGAAATGCATCAAATGGTGAACTAATGACAATGGCCCAGTATCCTTGCTATTGAAATGAAAAGAAAGTAAAGACTAAAAACAACTCAAACTTAAAGCAAAGAAACTAATTCACACTACTTTAACTTTTTAGATCCTTTACCCTTCGGCTCAATCTACCTTGCGGGAAGTAATCATGAACATGTTAAGCAATATGATATCTAAATGACAAGAAAGTAAATTGCATAAAATAAACTAATCACACTACTTGAATTCTTCAAATCCTTTACCCTTCAGCTCAATCTACCTTGGGGAAGTAATCGTGAACATGTCAAGCAATATGATATCTAAATATAAATTGCAGAAAAGAAACTAATCACACTGCTTGAACTCTTCTAGTCCTTTACCATTCAGCTCAAACTACCTTGTGGAAAGCAACCATGAGTAAGCAATATGATAACTAAATCACACTACAGTTAGTAATATTCTGATTTCTTGCTGATATAGTCACTTGACCATAGAAAGAAACCATAAATTGATGAGCAGTATGATATCTAAATAGCAGAAAAACAAATAAGCAAATCACAACTTGAAAAGGACAATGCTGAATTTAAACTTCAGAAAATGAAAGTTAGCAGGAAGGACAAGATGATCTCATATGCCAAAAGTTATCAAAAAGATGAAAAATTGCCCGGGCTGCCTAAGAAAACCTGCAGAAAAGCACTGATCAGTTTACAGCTCTAAGAAAACAAAGGTGAAGATATAAACAGCAGAAACATAAAACAGTATATTATGTACAAACTAATGAGAAAAACAAAAAACATAATAAAGCTAAATAAAAACTTTACAAGGCTTCAGCGTGCAAGGGCCCTCTGCCACTTCAGCCAATCAACAAATAATCACACGGCTGAACTCAGAAAAGTCTTCTCATGTATTAAACAGCAGCATATAAAACAGTGGGGTGATAAGATAACCAGCAGTGCGGAATTACATAAACAATTCAGAATTCATACATCTCCAAAAGCTTTTTCACAGCGTTCAATGACGCGTTATTTATAATGCCAAAATACTAAAGCTAACTAACAACTTCTACGCTATTAACTGTGTTGCTAAAGACACGTAGATCTCTTCAGCCGAGATCTAGTGTAACTGTCATCGTGTTTCTTAAATCTTCGGAGTGGTTGGTTGTTAGATTCAGGTCTCAGGAACAATCTCCAGGTGTGCTGGTGCCTTCGTGAGCTGAGGACTGTGCCACATATCATTCACGTGCCCAAAACAATGATGTGCCACCGCTGAACGCTTTGGCTGGCCTTGTCTTTGACTTTGGTTGACCGCGGCCTCTCATGGATGATTTGGCCGATTTGAAGGGACACGTTCCATGTATCTGCCACCTGGAGCTTGCCCATGTAGCTCGTTTCTTCATAGGACACCTGGAGCACAGCTTTTAACAAAATAACCGCGGAATCCTGGGCTGGCTGCAGAAACCTGTGCTGGCTGTGGAAACTGACAAGTTTCCGCAGCTGCATGAACAAAAAAAACTAAACCAAACAACAGTCATAAGTATAGTCAGAAAACCATATAAACAGTCCTTTTTAGACTATAATGCAATGATTTAACAACTGGGTGAATGAAGTGAGTGGAGAAAGAAGGCTAAGAGGGTGTATAGGAAGGTGCAGGTTTGAGGCTCAACATGGAGACACAAAAGTGATAGAGTGTCATGTTCAAGAGAAACATACTGCCTTTTACAAATACAAAATAAAGGTTCTTTCTCACTTTTCCCCCACCATTACTAGCAAGTACCTCTTTATTTTTTACAATCTTGAGGAGGTAACATGTGCTTGTCCTATAATCTCATCCTTTGGATGAGTCCTTCGAAGTATACTTAACGAACCCTATGAAGGAGTGGTTCGGTCTCGTCATTCTTAATGATTCCTGCACTATTTAAGTTTTATGATTCCAATGAAGGGGTAACTCAATGTCGTTTTCATGTTTAAATATTTTGGAAAGAAACAAAAAGAAAACTCGCTCATTTCTTTCAACGTAAAATTTTAACGAGCACAGAGAAAGTAAAGCTCAATGTTTTTCAGTTTTAGGGAGTCAAAAGAAAAATATAAGTAAACTCCATAGTGTTATTTTTCGTATATTTAGTCCCTCAAGCACGTAAAAGGGTAAAATAATGTAGGAGAGAACTCTATTGACCATGATTAGTCAACATATACCTTTTTCGTAAATAGTCTAATTCATTCCGTAAAAGGGGTAAACTTACATTGAATAGACGATTGTTCATTTATTTTTACGAGTTCGAGCAATCTAGTACTCGACAATCTTTTCGTGTTTAAGGAACCTGAAAAGGGTGTAAAAGAACTCCTTGGTTTCGATTTTTCACAAGTTTTAATGAGTTAAAAAAAGTGACAAAAATATACTCAATGCAAAAATGATTTATTTTCCGTAAATAACCTATGACCTGCACACTTAAACTCAAAATAATTATCTCCGCTCAAAATAAAGTGAAAAAACATTATAAATTTGGATTTTAAAAGTTGATAGGAAAAAATTAATATTTTAATAGGCATAAAAAACTCATAAAAAGTATAAAAAAATTACCATTTGTGCTTTTAACCTTTTGAGAGTGATAGACATCATTTTCACCAAAAACTTCAGAGGCAGATTTTGGGCAAACCATTGGATGAAATCATGAGCCATCTTTTCCAGATAGATCATCTCTCTAAGATCTTCATTTTCATGCTTTTATTTAGTATTTCACTGTGGATTTGGATTTTTTGGGGAGGGTTTTCAAATTGAAACTCGCCCTCGATGTGCGTAGTTGACCCATATCGAGCTTGAACAAATCGACCATATTTTTTACAATAAAAAATGCAATGTGTGCAGTTTATAAGGAGATTACTACGCATATCTGCATTGTTCAACACAATCATTTGCACACAATGCCAAGGGAAAAAAAAAATAGAAAACACCCAAATTTCTTGCCAATTTTTACCATGGTTGTTTCTAATGATCTTTTATGTTCATTTTTAGGGTTTTAAGCCGCAAAAATGGAATAGAGAGAATGTGAACATGAAGAGAAAGACATAGTTGCTCTAAACCATCTAGAAACCATATAAGCATTGGAAAATTGTGGCTTGTACAAGTTTTTCACCTTTCAGTGCATGAAATCCCAATTAGACTTGCTAAAATGGATGGTGGGCAAGTGGAACATTCAAGAATAATGTTTCATAGTTGGATACCATAGGTTTTTCATTAATGTTGATGACATTTACTTCTTTACTAGACTTCCATGTCGTGGGGTGGAAATCAATCTGTATGGGCATAGGCGAGGTGGCGAAAATAATGCCACCTATCTGATACAACATTGTACTAATGGAGTTGCTCTCAAATATGGGAGAACTGACATTAAAACCATAGCAAGGCTTCCTTTGAAAGTTATCAAGTTCACTATTGCATGGCTATGCAGTAATGTAGCTCTGAATTTTCTCACAAAGGCTCAAATGCAAACCGTTGTAGAGTGTTTGAAACCTACTATATTCAACTGGAGTGAGGTTGTAGTTTCCAATTTGAAGGGAAAATAACTAGAGTTAGAACAGGAAAACTAAAAAAAATTGGGTATGGTGCCTTTGTCATCTCATTTTCTCTAGATCGGATCCCTCTTCTCCCTCCACAGATAGCTATAGAGAGAGGATGACCTCAGGACCCTCGCATGCTGAAATGGGTTACACTTATGGCATGCCACGGAGGTGGCGAAGGACCAATGATCAGGTATACTCCTGACTTCTTCGAGTGGCTGGAAAATTAGATCATAAAGATTGAATATTTGTCATACGCAGACATAGATTACATAAGTGATCCAGACATGCTACTTCCACCTAGGATGCAGTGGGCCAATCTAGGTAAAACTTCACACTTTGGTTGATTTTGAAATTTTTCAATTTTTTGCTATTTTTTTGCATCCAAAACTAATTGTCTGAAATGATCATGTAGATGTGGCCCTAGTCGGACTAGATGGATTATGTAGATATGATAGGCGTGGCGAGTATCTAGTAGCTCTCGTACTGCTGAACCTAGAAGCAGCAGAGGCATTAACTAAGATAGAGCACAACCTTGTGAGGTTGACCTTACACATCCTAGATGTCGGGATAGATGAATTTCCTCTCTGCTATCATAGGCACACTGTGGGGGTTCCCAGACCTATTAGTCCCTTTCTACGATGAGTAATACGTGCCATTGTATGCTACCATGATCATCATCATGCATAGTCACTAGTTTGAGGGCTAGATTTTAGTTTTTTGATGATGTACTGGCATGTTTGGAAAATAAAGGCCACAAGGCCTCATTTCTTTGGATGACATTTTTGTAAAATCCACACTTTAACAAACATTTATCTAATGAAACCTACTACTTCTATTTCATTCTATCTTGTACACTATATGGATGAATATTGCATTGATTTTTTACAGATGTGTTTGGTCAATTTAATGTTCTTAAATTTCAAGCATAAATTATCGACAGGAGTTGGTAAACTTATGAAGTAGAGGTGTAATATATATGCTATAAGGCTATTCTTTCATTTAGTAAGATGATGGTTATGTTTGTTTTGAGATTTTTGTTTGTTATCTAGATTTTTATTAGAGTTAGATATCTACAAATTAATACTTGAAAGTTAAGTTATTGTTAGAATAAATGGGAGTTAAGCTTCTGTTAGATTAATCTACCGAATCATATCTATTTTAGTATCATTTTAAAATGCCTTATGTTATTCATCCTAAAATTGTGAATCTCTATAAACACCTTGCTGCTATGAAACAGAGTATTGGAATTCAAACAAAAGCTTGTCTACAATTATTTATATAGTATATATATATATATATATATTATATATATATATATATATATATATATATATATATATACAAATTATGATCTTAAAGAGCATGAAAGAAATCTCTAATTGCAAACTGCAGAATAGATACAAGTTCTAATTCTAAGAAAACATGAAAAATACTAACTGTAATGAAGCAAAAAATGTTGAAGAACTAAAATATTAAATGACT
Organism: Pinus taeda; assembly: GCA_000404065.3. Taxonomy (NCBI): domain Eukaryota; kingdom Viridiplantae; phylum Streptophyta; class Pinopsida; order Pinales; family Pinaceae; genus Pinus; species Pinus taeda. The sequence continues at coordinate 118,443 of APFE030076191.1, read as the reverse complement.
GTAAGCATAAACGAAATACGAAATGGTAAACGAGATAACTAAGTTATACGAAATAATGAAATCATAAAACAATGAAATGAAATAAACTAAAAACCTTGACTGTCTACAGGGGCCCTCCACATCTAGTAGGTATGATTCACACTCACATACGCATCGAATCACAAAAATGTAACTTCAAATTAATACAAGAACAAAGGTATGTTTCACAATTCTTCAGCAATTAACTATTACTTCCTCCTTTGATATCATTTACAGAGGATACAATTTATATAAAATGCATGCTCAACAATTTGAGACTTCTACGCCTATATGTATGTTGTTCAAACCTTATTCAAATCTGAAACTAAACAGAAAAGCGTATTTCATCGATTTTCTATTTGGAAAGAAAATTGAAGAAACATGATGCACCTGGACTTTTGTTACTAAATGTTGACCTGTGCCTTTGACCACGCCACTGTGTGATTCCTTCGGTGAATTGGCTCAAGTGAATAGGAGGAGATCCATGAGGGGATCAATCCTCGACTACTCATATGCTTATTTGCTTCATTAGCGCACCATAACCCCGCAAACCATGGAGGTAGTTACAAATTTATAAAATAGCTGCAGAATCGTGTTAATTCTATAGGTAATGCAATATTTAATATAACAATAAGGAATATTAACGCATATGAAAAATAAGACATGTAAGAGTTGTTACCTTATCAAAATTTATGATTTATTGCCTTTATTGAGTTGATAGTGATGATGAAAAAGAGGAAAATGGTCGAAAAAGGGTGTCAAAACAAAATAGCTATGGAACTCCACATTCCCCCACACTAAATATTTTGTATGTCCTCATAAAAATTGCAAAATTGATACTTTGAACTACTATATTTTCTTGGACACTTTTGTCGGTACATTTAATTTCGTCTTTTTCACTTTCTTTCTAGTCATTGCCATCCTTGGTTTCCTCATGAGGATCTTGTATTTCAAGTTTATAACCTGTCTCTGTAAATCCCTATTTTTCTTCTTCAGTTTCTTTTTCTTATTAAACCATAGACTTAGATGTAAGAGGAGGTTGTCACTCTTAGCTATTTGGATTTCATTCTATGCTTTCAAGGCTTGATTTTCATTTTTAATGTACCTATTTAATGTCTCCAGTTCAAATATTTCATGTTTCAATATATTGACTACTAGAGGTTCTTGTGGCTCATTAAATTGGACTTCTTCTTCCTCTTGAATTGGAATTGATGTTTTCGTTGCGTCCCTTTTCTCCAAGGACTCAATATAATCATAGATCTCTTGTTGTATCAGATCAATCTCTGGCATTCTTCATCTTGGACTCTGAGGAGGCGAGGTGACAGTTGGTGATGAAACCCTTGGTGGTGAAACACTTGGTGATGAAACCCTTAGAGGAGTTCTTGAATCTTCTTCTTCTGCTTCTGAGTTTCCTTTTATTTTTATACTAACATGCTCTATGCTCTTTGAGGGTAGTCCTTTTGCTAAGTTGAGTCTAGTACTCCTTATTAAACCTATGATAGGGGTCTTTTGAGTTTTCTTCCTTTCTGTTTTAGGCTTATTTTCTTGTGGTGAAACCTTTGTTTCTTTATTGGCTTTATTTCTTCTAAAATTTATTTTGTTTATTTTCTCTAAAACTTCTACAAGCGGGATGTCATCTTCTGATAGTTTGTATGGTTGTTGTGGTTCTTGTTCCTGTTGATGAGAACCAGTATTGCAGCAAGAATGTTGCAACTCTTGGAGCTACCAGCTTTACTTTATCAACCTAGGGTTCATAGAAAATTGGAGGTGATAGTGTTGTATGCACAAGTAAAAGTGATGGTTCTGCCTTTTGTCAATGTTCAGTTGGTGAGAGACCACTAGGGCTTTCAAGCCAAACCTCTATGGATTTAGAAGAAGCTTGATTGCTAATTAAAGAAGGAGAAATCTACTCTAGGAGAAAGCTTGTCTAGTACAATATGGAAAATGTCTGAAATCCTATGCTAAAAACACACCATTCTCTAACTAACTGCTGAGAAACTATGCTTTACAAGAATTCCAAGCTAACATGTACGAAATGCTACTGTATAAAGCATGGAATTTCAAGACATCAAACATCACTATTGTGCATGTAAAGGACTGAAATAAATATGTTTTGTTCTTTTTATTCTTTTTATGGAAAGTCAATTGTAAACCCTAATCTCTTTTGGTGATGTGGCAAGTGGCTTAGTAATGATGGTGGATGGTTGGGAGATTTAGGAGATGTTTGGAAGGTTTGGGAGACCTTTGAGTGACCTGGTGTGGCTTCCTAGAGGTTTTCCCTCAATTTGGCCTCAAATAGGCCACTACAGGAAAGCCTACAGGATGTACTAGAAACCTACAGGATTCCTTGTTTTTCTACAGGATACAGCCGAGAGAAAAACGATGGTTGTTGGAGGTGATGGAAGGCTTAGGGAAGGTGGTGTATGGGTGTAATGGAGTGAGAAAATTCCTAGGATCACTCAGAACCCAAAATCCAAGGTTAGGATATGGTTGGATTTGCTCAAGATGCTTGGAGGAATTTCTATGTAAAAAGATGAGATTGGTGAAGGTCTTGGTGAAAGAAAGGAATGATTGTGGATGGATAAAGTTGGGAGGTGGTTGCTTGCTATGAGATCTCTTTATACTTTTGAAGCACCTGCTCTGCATCAAACATTTATAATTGCCAAAAAGTCATGTAAACAAGAAGAATTCTAACAAGCTAGAAAAGCATAATTTAATGAGCTAACTATCTACTTCATGCAAGAGGAAAATTGCTGAATAAAATGGAATCATGGATGAGATATATTGTAAGACTGAAGATGGAAGATATGATAATTAAATCCTATACTTGCAAAGCTGATCAAATGCTAGTTCAGGTACAGTAAACTCTAAATCTTATGAGAAAATGGAAATCTGTATTTTTGGGGCTGCATAGGGGTCCTTTCCTCAAATCATGATCTCTGAGGGAAGAGGTGAGGCCAAGACACCTACTAAAATATTTTTGGTTCTCCTTTTATCCCTTCTAACTTGTTACTGAAGTAAAGCACAAATGGAAGAAAATTAATAAACAACTAATCAAATCTACATTACTTGCAATGAAATACTTCTAAAGACAATTTAACCATGAACCTATGAAACTATCAAGCATACAGATACAAGAAGAGGAGCCTTTGTTGTTAGGGTTGGGCCCTAACCCAAGAGCTTCAGCCCTCTGAGTTAACTCAGTACTGGATCAAGAAAAAGTTCATTTTCATTATCAAAACAGAAAATTACATCAATGTATTCCACAAGTCTAGAGCTCGAAAAATAACTAGATTTTTTACAGCCAAAATTCGAATCCTAATGAGGCTCTAGGCCTCTCTACTTATACAACTGAAGTCCCCAACAAATTCCTTAAATATAGGAAGGCTCGGCTCCCAAACTCGAGATGAAATAACTCTTTGTCTATCACTTGCTCGGTTTCCTTTTGATCTTCATGACTTGGCTGATTGCACTATGAGCTGGTGTGATTAATGGAGGAATATTCAAATGGGAGAGTAAATGAGGAGGATTTACCTCCTACAATCTCTCTCCCTTGTCCCATTCGAGTTTCAAACCTTATTCTTGCCAAAATTCCTTGATTTTCTCTTCCAAACATGCATTCAATGCATATTAGTCCACTAGGCATAATATCTCACTTTAACTCATCTCATTAAACAAAATATAATCAAAACATGTAATAAATTTTGAGAAGAGTTGATTTGACTAGCTAGGAGGTGAATTAAAGCCCATATAATTACCCAATGATGAGGCTCATCACCTGTGTCTTATCAATTTTCCTTTTCCTTCCCTTCTTAGTTTTCCTGCTATTTGGTTGCCCATGAGTTTCTTCGTGAAAGTGATTTCTTACTAAAAATCTTTCCCAATTATCACCTATGTTTTGGATATGAAATTCAACAAGTATTTTGACTAGACCATGGTGATACATTGTATTATCTATAAACTAAATTCTCCTATGAACATTTCTTGACATCTTTCTAAGGCTATTCAACAAGAAATAAGGAAGGTTTATCTCATTTTCTTCAAGAAAATTCATTAGCAGTCGAATATGATAGAAAAACATACATCCAAACATTCCTTCGCAGGTAACAAATTTTTGGATTATTAGAAGTAGGTTCCTCCTCTTACTTTTCAATGTCGTGGTTGGGATTCCCTTCTTGAAAATCGTGGTGTTCATGTTTGGTTTCTTCAGGAAAACCTTCCAGTCTTCTGTTTCAATACCTCTGTTCTTGAACCATTTCTCTCCAATCCGTAGCAATCCAGTGGCTTCAGCTATAAATGACTCTGTCACTGTGAATTTGATACCCCCTATCTCCACTTTGACTCCATCAAAGGCCCTAGCGAAGGATTTGGTCACTTATATATAAAAGCCATTGAATTTCTCTACAAATTCTATCCATTGTGCTTTTTGCAATAATTCTTTTGTCTGTGGATACCCCTCCAAAAATTTCTTCCATGTTGGTTATGTTCTGACTATCACTCCCATGGACAAGAAGCTTTGTTTCAAAATTGTTTTGTTTGACAGGGTAGGATGGATTGGTAGGGTTTTAAGAGTGGAAAGGTCGAGAGTATCAATGATGGAATAATGAGAGTGTAGGTAGTGAGGGTATAAGGGAATGAAGCAGAATCAAACCATTAATATCATTCATGCTTATGTTTTGCATGGTTGATTCAATGGATCGAGATATGAGTTATGAGGACTGGGATTGAATGGCATTTTATTCAAGATTTTGATATGACACGACCAACTCTTTGCAATAATGATTTTGATTTTTCAGTAGTACTATGTCTTAAAATTGATACGTGTAACGTTTTTATCCTTATTATTAAATTAAAGAAGTTCATACCTTTGAGTTATTTTATTGCTAACCTTTGGTTGCCTTTTATGTTGTCTTCAGGTATTTTGCAGTGGAGGGAATCAATCATTCCTTCAATTGTATGATCATAGGTGTCTATCAAATTGGATGCAGAAAGTCATTAGAGCTACAGAAAATAAATAATTCTATAGCTATTTATTTTTGAAAAGAAAGGGATAAAAGAAGATGGAATTCTAGAAAATGGGGTACGAAGAAAATTTAAGATGCCAAGAATTCTAGGTTTTCATCTTGATTTTCTACATAAAAATGGCAACATTTGTTGGTTTTCATGTATATATATATATATATATATATAATATATATATATATATATATATATATATTATATAGAAAAGGAAAATTTTAAGGTCAAGAAGAAGAAGAAGAATTCTTAACCAACTTCAAATCATGTGTGTCCTGTAAAATTGTTACAAATTCCCCTTTGTCATTGGCTTATGATAGGTCCTGAGTCGATGTCCATTCACTAGGAGAGGAAATTTTTCTTCATAAATAGTCCTAATTCTGACTCCTCCATTATCAAAAACATTTTCAATCTCATAAGGCCCAAGCCAGTGAGTTTGAAACTTTCCTTGGAAATTTTTGAACTTTGAATCAAAGAGTAATGCCCAGTCTCCTAGCTGAAATTTTCTTTCTTTGATGTATTTATCATGCCATTATGATCTATGTTGTTGGAATAAACTAGTCTTCTGGATAGCATCTTTCCTTATTTCATCAAACTCATTAAGTTGTCCCATTCTTTACTTTTGTGCTTCAGATAATTCAAGTCCCAAATTGATTGTTGTATTGTAGGTCTAAATCTAGAACTCAATTGGAAATAGGACATGCTTCCCATAAACAAGTTCATAGGGAGTACGTCCTGTAGTTTTTCTCCATGTGGTACAGTAGGCCCATAAATATTCCGGAAGATTTTCAGCCCAGTCCCTTATGTGCAAGTGAACTATCTTGGTGAGGATTGCTTCAATCACTTTGTTGGTAGATTATACTTGTCCATTTGCTTATGGATGGTGTTGGCTCTAAAATGCAGATGCAAATTAGAGTTTAATTTAATGTCAACCCGGGAAGGTAAACTTAGAAGTGCCTATCTAAAATATATAGATCTAGAAAGATTTCT
>APFE030076191.1:90927-111409 GCA_000404065.3 Pinus taeda | reverse complement strand
AATATTTAATCAAGAATTTCTCTTAAAAATGCTTAAAAATAAATAATACTTGGAAGATATAAATGAGACCCATTAATGATGAATAATAGGGAAAATGGAGTGATAAGGTGGTGAATAGCGAGTGATATAATGGAAGCATAGGTGAAAAATGTATGGTAATGTATGACATTTTTGGAGCCCAACAGATGGTATGGAGTAGACTTCCAATGCTTGATTTTATATTATTCCACTATCTTTTGCACTACTCTGGATGTAAATTGCTTTCCTTGATCTGTTACAATTTCTCTTGGGACACCAAAACAAGTAAAAACATCCTCAAAAATAAATGAAACTATAACATTCTCAATAGCAAAAGAAATTTCTTTAGCTTCTACCCATTTAGTAACATAATCATTGCATACAAGAATATATATTTTTTGTTTTGAAGATGAATTAATTGGTCCAACAGAATCCAAAGCCCATTTTTCGAAAGGTTCAACGAGTACATGAGGCTGTAGTGGCATTTCATCTAAAGGAACAGGTTTCCCCATTCTTTGACATCTACCACACCTCTTAACATATTCCTTGTCATCCTTAAAAAGAGAAGGCCAATAATATCCTAAGAGAAGGAATTTACAAGCAGTTCTTTTGTCAGTAAAATGACCCCCACATGGTTCATCATCGCATGCTTTAAGTATTTCAGGTATTTCATCTTCTCTTACGCATCTTCAGATGATGAGATCTGGTCCTGTCTTGTATAATTCTTCATTTATCCATGAATAAGATGCACTTATTTGGATTATTCTTATCTTTTCTCTAGGAAACAAATAGGAGGGTAACTTTCCTGAAACTAAATAATTGGAAATATCTGCAAACCAAGGTGATTTAGTAGACACTGCAAAAATATATTTATCAGGAAACTTATCCTCTACAAGTGTATCATTGTTATCATTATGAATTCTAGATAAAAAGTCAGCAATTGTGTTTTGTTTTCCAGGTCGATCCAGAATGGTGATATTGAATTCTTGTAACATTAATAGCCATATTGTTACTCTACCATTAGTAATTGGTTTCATTAAATATCTAATGGAAAAATGGTCTGTATGAATGAAAGTTTCATAGCCAACAATGTAATGTCTAAATTTATTAATGGCATGAATGACAACTAAAAACTCCTTTTCAGTTACAATATAATTTAGTTCTGCAGGAGTTAAATTTTTACTAGTATAATAATGGCATATGGAGTGAGGTTTTTTTGTCCTTAAACAGCTCCTAGATTTGTATCTGAAGCATCAGTTGCTATATGAAAAGGAAATTTTCAATTAGGTCCTTTTAAGATGGGTGCTTCAGAGATCTTCTTTTTCAAAGTTTCAAAAGCCTTTTGACAATCAGAGTTCCAACCGAATTCACAGTCTTTCGTGAGTAATTTTAAGAGTGGAGATCCAATATTTTTGAAGTTTTCTATGAATCTTCTATAATATCCGGTAAAACCAAGAAAATGCCTAACATCTCGTTGACAACTTGGGATCGATAATTTGTAAATAATTTCTACCTTAGATGAGACTACCTTAATTCCATTTCCTGAAATATGGCGACCTAAAAGAATTCCTTCATTAAACATCATAAAATATTTTTCATGACTTAATGAAATATTTGCTTCTTTACATCTTATGAGAACTTTTTCTAAATTTTCAAGTGCTTCTTCAAAAAAAATTCCATAAACTGTAAAATCATCCATATACACTTCCACATAATCATGAATAAGATTAGAGAAAATTCCTAGTACTTCTCTTTGGAATGTTGCTGGAGCATTACATAATCCAACAGGAAGTACTCAGTAAGCATAAGTCCCCCATGGACAGGTGAATGTCGTTTTGTCTTGATCTTCAGGTGCTACCTGAATCTGATTATACCCAAGAAAACCATCCAAAAATGAGAAATATTTTTTTCCTGCTAATATATCTAAAACTTGATCTGTGAAAGGAAGTGGAAAGTGATATTTCAAAGTTGCTTTATTCAATTCCCTGTAATTAATACATAATCTCCATTTTCCATTTTTCTTAGGAACAATTACTAGGGGTGAAACCCATTGACTGTCTGATATTGGATAGATGAAATTTACATTTAACAGTGTCTGCAATTCCTCTTTAACAATTTCTCTTAAGTTTGGACTCATTATTCTTTGTGGTTGTCGAACTGGTCTAACATTTTCTTCAATATAAATATGATGCATGCAGGTTTTAGGATCAATTCCTTTCATATCAGTGTATTCACATGCATATGCAGAAGAGTGTTTTTGCAATATTTCTACCAGTTTCTTTTTTTGTAATTCTTCCAGGTTTTCATTGATGGTCAAGATTTTTCCTTGAAAAATTTATATTGAAGAATTTCCAAGTTTTTCCATAGAATGTAAAGACATTTGTCTAGATGATAGATATTCAATATTACATTTTTCTTGAAAATTTTGACTATTGTCACAATATAAAGAGGGTTCATTATTTTCTATTGAATTTAAAATTTGATCCTCTTCATTTATTTGTGCAATAGTGAAAATTGGTTGTATATCGTTATCTTCATCTATCCATTCTTCATTTTCTACTTCTATCATTGTTTTTACTGGTGGGTACAATGTAAATTTATTTGTCAAGCTTCCATATGAGAAAACATGTCTCCTGATCTACAACTGATAAAAGCATCGGCTGTAGCTAACCATGGCCTTCCTAAAATTAATGGATGTCCTCCTAAATTATTCTTGGGTGTTAGAGTCATGAAATCAATAGGATATTCCCAAGAATCTAAGGATACATATATATCTTCTAACACACCATCGGGATTAATTACAGACCTATCTGCTAATTATAACAATGTTGGTGTGTATTGAAGATTAGGAAGCTTCAATTTATCCATAGTTTGCTTGCTAATTATGTTTATGGTTGCTCCTAGATCAATCAGAGTGTTCAGTATTTCAATTCCATTGATGTGTGTTTTCACAATGGGGCTTCCTAGATCTAAATATTTTTGAATTATTATTTTCTCCATCATGATATATGCAATTTTCCCAACTAGTTGAATTCTTTTTATTTCTTTTCTTTTTCTTCCTGATCCTTTAGTACTCAATTCTTTAATTTTTTTTGCAAAAATTGGTATTTCTTTTATTGCTTGTAATAAAGGAATTTTTATACAAACACTTTTAAATTCATCTAACATTTCATAATCAGGTAATATGATTTTTTTTTCTACTCCTTTATCGATTTTCAACCTTTCAGGAAAAGGTGGTCTTGAGATAGATATTGAAAGTTGTTCTATAATAGGAGCATTATTAGAATGTGTGAGATTTTTTTCTATTTCAATGTTTTCTTTCTGAGGAAGGGAAATTTCTTCTTCAAAGTTATTATTATCTTTTTCAGAATTCTTTTCTGTTTCCTGAATAACAGCATATGGTTTCTTCCTTTCTAATACTCTACCAGACCTTAATTAAACATTATTCATATCTAATGGAGTTATCATATATGTTTGAGGATTTTGTCCTTCTAAGTTGTAAACAGGTTGTGAAGTTTTATGGTTTGACTTTGGGAGTGGTTGAATGGGTAATTGATTTGATCTTTGTGAAAATGGCAAAGAAAGTTGTGGATTTGCATTTTGAGCTTGAGCTTGAGGTAACTGGTTGGTTTGAGGGAAGTATTGTGGTGGGAAATTTCGATAAGGACGTGGATATTGTTGATATTGAGAATATCTTCCATAAGGATTTTGGTATCCTTGATTCCAATATTGTGGTGGTTGAGCCCAAGATTGCCATGGCATAGGTGGATTCCAATTACTTTGTAAAGATTGTGTAAATTGTTGAGGATTAAAACCTTGAGTTTGATTTGTTTGAGGATTTTTCCATGGTATTTTGGGAATAAAGTAAAGGTGGTCTACCTGATTAGGCATTCCTTCTTCACTAAACACAACCTTAAGACTTTTTATAGAGGGACATTCTTTTGTATCATGATTTTCCTCACATATAACATAGGTTTCTATGAATTTTAAATCTAAAGGAAATTCTCTCAGAGCATGCTTCTTTCTACACCTAGGACAAAAGATGGATAATGCAGCATTTTCAGCTTTCTGCTTGTTTTGTATTTTAAGGGTGTCAATTTTCTCACTAAGACTCCCTAAAATATCTATTTTAAAGTTCTCAAGCAAACTACCTATTTCTACCCTACTTAGTGTCTCGGCTGTAGATTTATTTACTCTTGATAAAAGAGGATCCCTTGAACTTTTTCCTATTCTTTCTTTACCTCTTGAAATATGTACACATAAATCACAAATATATTCAAATGGTCACTGAGAAATATCTCCTTTTCCGATTATATTGAGAAGATCAATCCACTCATCTTTAATGGATTTAAGTAAGAGAGCTTTCAAAGTTTCCTCATCAAGATTATTCATTTTTTCCCTTTTGATATTATAAACAAATCGTTTGACAAAGTATTCAAGATTATCATCTTCTTTTTGTACCATTTTTAAGACTACATATTTGATGCTATGAGGCATACAATAATCCTTATATTTCTCTAAGAATGCATCTTTCATTTGTTCCCATGTCCTACTCCTTATAGAATTTATTTCTAAACTCATAAACCATTTTAATTCTGCATCCTTTAAGGTGACAGGGAACAATTTTAATTTTTGAGCATCATGTAGATAATCATATGATCTACATAATACTTCAAATTCAAAGAGAAATGTCTCCGGGTCTTCACTTATTATTACATGAAAATTGGGGAGAAAAGAGGGTCAGATGTTTTTCATTGTTAATGTTGTATCTTCATCAAGGATAGGGAACCCAAAAGGTTTTGGATTTCCTCTTCCTCTACCTCTACCACCCCCTCTTCCACCTCCTCTGCTTCCCCCTCCTCCTCCTCCAATCCTAAGTTTTTCACCATTGACATTTTGTACTTCTCCTTATTTTTCTTTAGCCATAATGTATTCTTCAGAATAGATATTTGGTTCTACAACATGATTATCTAGTTTTTCTTCTAGTTCTTCTAGTTCTTCTATCAATGGTTTGAAGTAAGTCTCTTCCTCTTCTTCTTCAAAAGGAACTTCCAACTCTTGAGCTGAAATTTGTTCTCCAGTTGAATATAGAAAAATTATGCCAGTTGTTGCAGATGTAGGATCTACCTCTATCACAGCCTCTGTTGATGAAGTTGGTGAACCTTTAGATTGGATTTCGGATCTTAAGACTTCAGGAAGTCTTTGTTGGCCTGCTATGGATGGAATTCGAGTTTGTGTGGGTGGTGTGGCACTACGAGGTTGTGGTGGAGTGAGTGATGATGTAGGAATTAAACTTCTTCCTCAACCTACAAACCTACCTCTAGAGTCTCATTCCCTATGCATGTCATGTTTTTATTTGATTTTTTTTAAGGCTTATATTTACACTTCCTCGGAAATGGCACCAAAATGTTTGGTCAATTTAATGTTCTTAAATTTCAAGCATAAATTATCAACCGGAGTTGGTAAAATTATGAAGTGCAAGTGCACTATATATGCTAGAAGCCTGTTCTTTCATTTAGTAAGATGATGGTTATGTTTGTTTTGAGATTTTCGTTTGTTATCTATATTTTTATTAGAGTTAGATCTATACAAATTAATACTTGAAATTTAAGCTATTGTTAGAATAAATGGGAGTTAAGCTTATGTTAGATTAATCTATCGGATCATATCTATTTGAGTATCATTCAAAAATGTCTTATGTTATTCGTCCTAAAATTGTGAATCTATATAAACACCTTGTTGCTATGAAACAAAGTATTGGAATTCAAACAAAATCTTGTCTACAAAATATATATATACAAATTCTGATCTTAAAAAAGAGCATGAAAGAAATCTCTAATTGCAAATTGCAGAGTAGATACAAGTTCTAATTCTAAAAACACATGAAAAATATAATTGTAATGAAGCGAAAAACGTTGAACAACTAAACTATTAAACGATTATAAGCATAAACGAAATACAAAATGGTAAATGAGATAACTGAGTTATACGAAATAATGAAAATAGCGAAGTAAGGAAACTAAACTAGAATGCAATGATAAGAGAAAGAAATTAAATGAAAACAATCAGAAAACAACAAAATTAAATAAACTAAAAACCTTGACTATCTACAGGGTCCCTCTGCATCTAGTAGGTATGATTCACACTCACATATGCATCGAATCACAGAAAGGTAACTTCAAATTAATACAAGAACAAAGGTCTGTTTCACAATTCTTTAGCAATTAATTATTACTTCCTCCTTTGATATCATTTACAGAGGATATATTTATATAAAATGTGTGCTCAATAGTTTGATACTTCTATGCCTATAGGTTTTTTGTTCAATCCTTATTCAAATTTGAAGCTAAACAGAAAAGCGTAATTTCATTGATTTTATATTTGGAAAGAAAATCGAAGAAAAGTGATGCACCCAGAATTTTTCTACTACATGTTGACTCGTGCCTTTGACCATGCCACTGTGTGATTCCTTCAGTGAATTGGATCAAGTGAATAGGAGGAGATCCATGAGGGGATCGATCCTCAACTACCCATATGCTTAGTTGCTTCATTAGCGCACCAAAACCCCACAAACTATAAAGGTGGCTGTAGATTTATAAAATAGCTACAAAATCATGTTAATTCCGTAGCTAATGAAATATTTAATATAACAATAAGGAACATTAATGCATATGAAAAATCAGACATGTAAGAGTTGTTACCTTATAAAAATCTATAATTTTCTGCCTTTATTGAGTTGATAGTGATGATGAAAAAGAGGAAAATGGTGGAAAAACGGTGTCAAAACAAAATAGTTATGGAACTCTAAAGGTGTTTTACAAATACCAATTTAACACATAATTATCCAATGCATCAGTTAATGTGTTTAAATTTCTCGGAATATATTGATACTCAATATAACCAAACTCTCCTTCCAAGAGACGAACCCACAAAAACATTCTTAACTTGGAAGAAATTCTATATGAATAAACATCATTCAAATGTAATACTATGAGTTTTGAATCTAACCTAATGACCAATCAACGAATGCCAAATGAAATGGCATCAAATAAGAGCTCAATCACTGCACTATACTCTGCAATATTATTATTGTTCGACCAAGGCATATCCCATGAATAGAAACTAACTCATTTGTGGGCAAATAAATGACCAAGGTTGTGGAAGATAAATTATGAGTACTACGGCTAGCACCATCAACAAAACCAATGTAATTTTGAGGGAGCGTTGACATATGCAAATCAATTGTAACACAATATAAGTAGAAGAATTAGTGGAAAATCGTAAAAAGCTGCAAAAAATTACCACACATAAAATATGGTACAGCAATATACAAATTCATCCCCGGAGAATCTAAGCATAATGTTTCTTAAGGTAAAGACCATTTCTGGGGCTTCCCAAAGGAATTTCGTCATAATCAACTGGTTAATAGGCCCCTTTTACTAATGCATGTTTTACAACATAAGGGCCATCAACCACATAAGCTCGAATTTAGCAACGCCTAACTTATCATGCTCTTGGTCACAGACCAAGACTAAATAGCCTTATTCATATGAATGAGGTTTGACATTTTGATCATACTGTCCTTTAAATCATTTCTTTTGGGCCTTGTTACCTAATGCAGCATCACGGTGATGCTCATCAAGGTGTGCTAAATATAGGAAACATTCTTCTTCGGCAGAAGTGGTCGGTAATAATTCAATTTCCAGTTTCAAATACAGTATCTCACATTCAATCAATAAAACTACTTCCATGTCATAAATGGGCTGGAAAGGAGTAAAACCAATCAAAGTTTTTGTTGTTGTAGGGTATGCCCACAAGATTGGATAAAGCATTAGATTCCAATATCATTTATGAATCCTGATAATCCATTTAATCATGGTGGTTAAAACCTTGTTAATGACTTCTACTTGGTCATTTTCCTATGGGTAATATGGAGTAGAACTATCTTGACGCAAGCCTAGCTTCGTGGTAAGATCAATCATCATAAAGATTTGACAATGGCTACCATGGTCCATGACGATGGCTTGTGAAACTTCGAAACAAGAAATCACATGATTGAATATGAAAATGGGCGTTGTTTCACCATCATCCTTATATGTAGGCATAACCTCGACCCATTTCGTAAAATAATCTACCGCTAGGATAATGTACCCATGCCCCCCGGCCGAGTGAGGGTCACATGTAAGGAAATTGATGCCCCATTTAGCAAAAGGACCGATAGCAATGCTTGGGTGAAGAGGAGATGGGTGTGCACGCAATTTTTGATCAAAGATTTGAAAATTATGGCATTTTTGGACCGTAGTTATACATTCTTTGAACATAGAAGGCTAGAAATACCCCACGCACAAGATATTTTGAGCAATGGCTAACTCTAACATATGACCGCCACAAGATCCAGAATGGCGGTCATTTAATGCCTTTTCGGCTTCCTCGTGAGTTAAACATCATCTGAAGATGGAACCGGCACCACGACGATAAAGTGTATCACCAACAATATTGTATTGTCGGGATTGATACTAGACACGATGATGATTAGTTCAACTCAGTTCTAGCCGAAATGTATGTTTCTGAAGATAAATGATGATCTCTCCATACCATGGATCTGAATTACTTAACATAAAGAGGGATTCGCCTAGAACAGATTCCTCTACCACGTTTTCCATCTCAGTACAAGGAAAGTCACATAATAATTCAACAAATACTAGAAATTTCTTAGATTTGGATTTAATGAATTCCAAATCAAATTCCTATAGGATGACTATCCATTTGGAATACTTTCCCACTAGCAATTGTCTGGTAAGAATGTAAACCATGGGGTTGCAATCGGAAATCATAGTAGTTTTGCACAAAATAATGTAGTGACGAAAATTTTTGATAGCTTGAATGGCTGCCAAGGCCAATTTCTCCACATGTGCATATTTTTCTTTAGTTTTGGTCAAATTTATACTTAAGTAATATATCACATGCTCTTTGTTTGATTTGTCTTCTTGAACTAAAATCATGCCAATAGTGACACAGGATGCAGCTAAGTATAGAAAGTAGTCTCAATGATAATCAAGAGGATGAAACAACCGTGTTTGGGTCAATGCATGTTTAAGTGCATCAAAGGCCTTTTGAGACACTTCATCCCAAATAAATGAGATTCCCTTTTTCAAGAGTCGAGTAAAACCTTTAGTTAACTCGATGTATTTCTAGATAAATCGACGTAGAAAGTTTGCTTTCCCTTGGAAACTTTAGAGTTGGCCGCGATTCGAAGGAGGAGGCAAATTCAGAATAGTCTCAACCTTCAGCAGATTGACACGAATGCCTTCCTTTGAAATGACAAATCCTAGAAATTGACCAGATTACACACAAAAAACACACTTTTGTGGATTCAAGCAAATATTGTAATGACAGCATCTAATAAAGATTGCTCTCAAATGCATTGGATGGTCTTCATGTCTCAGTGAATGAGATGGCAAGTCATCCAAATAAGGTTGCACAATATGATATTGTGAAATGCATAAGACATAGCCCGTTGGAAAGTTTCACGACATTCTTCAAACCAAATGGAAGTTTTCGATAGAAAAATTTCCCCCATGGGCAGATGATTGTGGTTTTTTGTTGATCAGCTGGGAGTATGTTGATTTGGTTGTAGCCAAAAAAATATGTCCATAAATGAAATCATTTCATTTCTGTCATAATCGTCAATGATTTGATCAATATAAGGAGTAGGATAATTGTCCTTCAAACAAGCCTTGTTGATATCCCTATAATCAATGCATACTCTAATGGTTTCTTGTTTCTTATTAATAGGTACAATATTGGACACTCAATCAGTCAAGGGAACCGCGTAGATGAAACCTACTTTGAGCAGTTTCTCAACCTCAGCTTTAAACATAGCATCTTTTCATGGATGCACCGGATGTAATTGTTGTCTGATAGGTTTTTCATTCAGGTAAGTCTTAACCTTATGCACAACAATTTGGGTTAATTCCTAACATTTCATCATAGGACCAGGCAAAAATGTCACAAAATTCTTCAAATAGGTCCTTATATGTTTGAATCTCTTCGAATGAGCATGAAATGCCTGTGTGAATATTTTCAATAATCCATGTTTTGACTGAGATATAAATGGTAATCGTTGTATATATGTTTCCCAAATTCCTTTCGGACTCAGCTTGAAAAACTGAAATGGGAAATTCTAGACTATCTACAATCTCCAGCAAAAACATAGTTGAAAAATCATTCTTGATTTTACCAGGATTAGGTAGAAAAGGTTAAAGATTATGGTAATCGTTCCATGTCATTTCATTTGAATTCATGACCTCCATAATACTTTCATTAGTTGGAAACATATAGTCAAAATGATCAAGGAGTGAAACTAGTTCTAACAAAGGTAAAGGAGAATAATCATCATTGATCACATTCACTCCATCAATATCAGAAGATGATGGGTCGAAAAATGATTGAACTGCCTGATAAGCTGATTCAAACGGGTTCAAATGCATCTCATTTCTGCAGAAAGCTAATTCAGACTCTGAAGGCACTATCCACAGATCTGAATATTTCATAGTGCTTGATGTAATCATGCTAACCTCGATGATATTAGAAGGAAATTTCGATGGAGGAATCGCAATTACTAGGCACGAGAAATTACCTGATCTTCCATGGCGACACCTCCCTTAGAAACATCCTCAGTAATAACAAGAATAAGTGACTTCATAAACCATTCATCCATAATTTGATCTAGAATAAAAACTTTGACTATTAGACATCTATGTCTACATTCATGTATATGATCAGAAATAGGAGTCGATTTTGATTGTTTTAAAGAGGTCAATAGTTCGGTACCAGTATCGTATTGAATCAGTAGCTGGAAATGGGTTTAAAATGTTATTTCTAGAGAGTTGAAGTTATGGAAAGAGGCATGAGGTAGCTCAATGTACCATTTGGCTGCTGAACCGGTTAAAGTTCATTGGAAAAGACAAAGATAGATAGAATCATTGATTAAAGAATTTGAAGCACACCAAAGATCGTATGTCATCACATGATTGGATGGGTCTTCTCCTGATTTAACTTCAAATTTGGGTATGTCACTCGGTAACTTGGTAGGAATCATCGTCCAATAAGGATAATAATAAATGGGATTGTTCGTTAACTGAGATAAATCAGGTAAATATAGGGTTGCAATAAATTGTAATTGTCAGTTAGGGTCTTGCGGTAAAGTTTGATAACCTTGCGGGTTAATACCAAACCCTGGAGGAGGATACCCAAGATATCCTAGAATAACCTATGTGATTGGAATTGGGATTCCACCAGGGTGAGCCATACCAAGTTGAGGTTGAATAGGGACTTGATAAATATTACCTGGGTATGCTTGACTCCGGAAAGGTTGACCTTGACCAATTTGACCTAAGTAATATTTCCCCTGAATAGGTTTAACTTGCAAAGGTTGACCCTGAACAAATTGACTTTTAACAGGTCGACTTTGAATAAATTAACCTTGAAAAGGATGGTTTTGGAAAGGTGGACTTTGAAAAAGTTTTCCTTGAAAAGGTGGAACCTGATAAGCTTGACCTTGAAAATGTTTTTGCGTTATTCCTATAGTAGGTTGTCTGATAGGAATCTATGGTATAGACTGAACCGTAGGACTAGTTTGATAAGCATAAACCTGAGGGATTTCCTTAGTATTTTGAGGAACAGATATTTGAAGGGTAACTGGAATGGTTGTTTATGATATTCCTAGTATAGGTGTCTGAGGGGAGCTTGGAACCAGCTGAGAAACAAGTGTTTGAGGTGCACTCTGAAAAGGTTTTTGAATTGATTGGTGAACAAGTGTTTGAGGAAGTTTTTGGACAGGTTGTTAGATAGATTTATGCGAAATACCTTGAGCAGGCTGCTTGACATGTTCGGGAATACTTGGAATAGGTATTTGAGGAATAGGTTGTCCAGTAAGCTAAACATGTCCATAAAGTGGCACTTATGGAGAAACTAGACCAAACTATTGAGTAAAAGTAGGGTTCCACATAATATTCATCCCAGGGTAAGGAGTACCAAGCAAAGGTTGAGTCACAGCAGGTTGACCTGTACCGAGTTGAGGTATCTGACCATAAGCTTTGGTAAAAGGTTGACCCCCAACCATAGGATAATATCTTACAACAGGTTGTCCTCTAGGTGGAGGATAATGTGGCTTCTCTCCCCCCCGAGCAGGTAATAAACACCAATTGGGTTTACTTGAGGGTTACCTAAGTTACCAAATACCATGTGAATTTTTTGGTCTGATGCCATAGGTGCTTCAGGCATCAATTTCATGCTCTAAATAGTAGATGTAGATAAACTAGATGACCAAGAAGAAGGTTGAGGAGAATACGAAGCCCCTAAAAAAGTCCCAGTAAGTGACTGGTATCCAGGAGGAACCGATGGACCACCATACAATAGTGATTTCGAGGAGATGGCTAACATAGATGAATTAATGGGTTGGCTCCCAATAGGAATTTCTGACATTTTTCTTCCTGGTGAATAAAAATGAATGCATGGCGGTGACAAATCCTGACCTAAAAAGGTCACAGTGGTAGAATACCAAGGGTCAACTCGAAAGGGAGAGAAAGGAATTCTTAGGTCAAAATCACCATGTACCATTAAATGGAGAATGAGGTGTTTCTACCTCTTCGTTTATGGTAATAATGTTAATTAACCCAGGAGGTAATACAGTCGTAATTATCAACCTCCTTCAAGGTGAAGGTGACTCAGGAGTAGGAGCTATAGCATCTGAAGGTGATTCGGGTTGAGAAACTTCAGACTCAGGTTGTTCTATTTTTGGTTTAGTTAGTTGAGTGATTGAAAGCTCACTAGTATCAGATTCAGTTTGAACTACTTCGGTAATATTTGGGCTAGAATGAACTAAGCCTCATTCTACTTCTTGCATTGGATTCACTTTCATTTATACTATCTCAGATTGTAAAACTTTAGATCCTGTTGACTTTGACCTTTCAATTTTTATCTTTTCCAATTGACTAGGTGTGTATTCATATGGTTTACACTACATTCTATGTGACTACCTTGGTGATTCATCCAGGATGAAATTTAATCACAAAATCAAACAATATTCACAATCCAATCCTAAGGTCTCTAAAAAGTAAAAACAAACAATTAACACATGCTAAAAAATATAAGGATTCAAACCATACAAAGAAGGCTTTCACAGTGAAATCACTAGTTGGTGATGAAATCCAACATGGCAGAAATCAAAGTGAAAAGAGGCTATAGATAGATTGGGTGGAACTAGTTACGCTAAAAACCTACTTAATGTACACGATCCAATGCAAGTAAACTTCATTTATGCCATCTCGAATGAAGAATACCCTCCATAAATTTCCAAGTGAGTGTAGTCAACATTTGTTCCAGGTACAGTAGATACTTCACCTTTGTCTTCACCTCGGGTAAAAGACCTAAGAATATGGTTATTAAGGTTACCACGTAAAACAATTTAACCTGGGGGCACAGTCATAGATTGGACATAGACGTAAGGGCAGAGTAACAAAACTCAATCCCCTTGAAAGTTCCTTAACATGGTTAATCTATGGTTTACTTCCAAGTGACTTCCAAGTACCTTTTGGCACTATTTTTAGTACGTGTAAATCACTCTACCATAGCCAATGAAGTGGGGTCTATCACTTCACTACATCCGATATGATCTCGTGCTTGAATCCTTTGCGAGGGGAGCTTCCTAGAGAAAAATTGCAATAAATGGATTTTTCTCCCTATCACAAGACGATAATATTTGTTTGCAGCTTTGGAAAGTTAACTCACTTCCCTATTACAAAGCCCTACAACCTGATCTACTGTAGGTGGAAAAGAGCCATAAAAAATAAAAAGTTCTAGATTGATTTTATTAGCATTGATTTTAAGAGTTGTTATTTACTCAAAGGTAATGGATGTGAAACTGATGAAATTATGACTTGACACAAATCCTAATGTAGTTGAAAATGAAAATGTAATATTTTTGTTTCAATGAAAATTTATCTAAAGTGAGGAAAGAGTCTTTCACTTTTTCAACGGAAATGTAAACAAAAACTCTAAATCCCAGCAGATATCCAATTTTGAATCACCCAAATATTGAAAATAACTTCAAATTTTTCACTTTTCCCAGTAACACAAGAAATCAAGAAATTCCTCTTTTAAACATACAATCACTTAGAAATTCGCAAAATACAACAAGAAACCAATAATCACTAAAAATGAATTTCCCCTAATTGAATGCTATGAATTCACTTGCAATAAAAAGTACAATTCATGAACACTTCAAAAACGGAAGGAAAAATAACTTTTCATTTTGAAACAAGCATAAGAAGTATTTTTCACAAACTATACCTAAGCTTGTAAATTACTTATTTTGACACACAAAACTATCTTTTGCAAAAGAGAAAACTGGACTCAAAACTTGATCTAATAGAAAGAATAAACATATACAATCAACAATACAAGACCAACAGATCTCTCTTTTGCTAGATCAACCATTCATCACATGAGACTTTACCTTAATTTTCAAAAATAATATAATCACAAGCAAATATTTTCATAACACTCATCTAGACTGACAGACACTCAAAGAAGGTACAACCAAGTGTAACTTAACAGGAAAAACCAAAAACTTTGGACTTGATGAGGATAAAACTAAAAAAAATTAAAATTTCAGGTATGTGCGCAGGTCCTAGAAGAAACTAGTGCACATACGCTATGTTGCAGAAAGACAAATGCATAGAAATGAGCATTATGCCTAAAGCCTAAGCACGCATAGTGGGGAATTTTGGAAAAAATAAAAAACAAGTCAAATCAAACCGAAAATCCAAATTTTTAATATTTCCAAACACTCAAGGAAGGCTTGTATAGAAGGTTCAAAAGGTAAAACAAGAAAAATAATGGAGAGTGAGACAAATCCCCAACGGAGTCGCCAATTTTTTATGTGGACTTATTCCTCTTGCAGACAAGACCAATTTCCCTAGACTCTAAAGAAATCTAGTAACAAACAACCAAGAACTACTACCTTTCTCTAGAATATGATTGACTGAAACAAATAATATGATAGAGGCCACTTACCATTTAAAAAAAATTATTTATGAAGTCCCCTTCAAGAATTTTGCCCATCCACTCCTTGATGCTTTAGAGATCCTCCCGTTGTTTCCCACAACTTCTCCATGATGTCTTGAAAGAGATCTGCATAGACAGAAACTAACATGAGATCAAAGCATCTAGTATATAACTTAAGAGATAAATGGACTAATTAACTCAAACATGTATCATAATCTTATCAATATGCAATCACAATCTATGTAGGTGATCAAGGAATCCTACAAATTGTATCAGCAAAGATATAAATGAGAAAGAACAATTTCCTTTATATTAATAAAATGGAGAATAGCCTTACAACCATGAAGCCTTGTTGTTGCAAGTCCCTTCCCATAATCTTCAACCCTCTCCTTGAATGAATAGACTTCCAACCTTATTCCTGCAGCATAAGCCTACTTCCAACAGTCCTCCTCAATCCTCAGGACTGGGTTAGCTTTATAGGCCAAGAGTGGGAAGTTTGGGATCCATTTTCCAAGGGATGAGATCCATTAATGGTGGGATAGGGATTCCACAAAGAGACGGAGTCGCTCCATGATGGGAGGGATTAGGACTGAATAGGCAACCATTCAAAGCTTATCGGTTGGGATAGATGCAACCAACAATTCTTCTAGACTTCACTTTTTATTTTTACATTAATTCATGTTCACAAGTCACGGTGTAAGGCAATGCTTACTTATGTGCAGTTCCTAATGGACTCTTCTGTGTATGTGCAAAAATTGACTAGGGAACTGTGCAGGAAGCCAAAACCAGGGTTTTGAAGCATGGAATCCAAGAATTTCACTTTCTTTAGCATAATTTAGATTCCAACTTTCCAGGGGGGCGATTTGGGACACATTTGTGGATAGCGAAAGATCCAAACTGATGCTCATTTTCCTAATGCGACAAAACGATGTGTAACACATGTGTTCTTCCAAGACAATGTGGACAGGTATTTTACTCAGAGGTTCCATGTAGATGGGATGGTCATATGTTGTTAGATATGATCCAAGAGGAAGGCCATTAAATTATAATTTAGTGGAAGAAGATGATATTGAAGAAGAAGATGATGTAGAGGAGAAATTAGTTCATTTGTCAAACGAAGACATCGAGGAAGTTCGGGAAGATGTTAATTGAGACAATGTTGTGGGTGAAGATGAAATTGACAATGTACTACCATATGAGGAACTTGAAGAAGTTGAACCAAACATAGGAGGAAATGTTCCTCATGATGATATCGATAATGATATGATTGGAAATTATAACATTAATGATGATGTTAATATGGTCAATCCTTTCAACATCAATTTTAAACCAGCTGATAAGATGTTGACATGGATGAAGAATAATATTAACGATATCAAAATGTTGAAATGTACGCAGAGGAATGTGTTTATATGTGTTTAGTTTATTAGTCCTCTTTCATATACCTTAAATTTTTGTTTCCTTACTTTGTAGTTATGCTTGATTATTACTTTGTTGCTTTCAAATATTTTATAGTAGATCAATTGGGTATTGGTGAATTGAGAGTGATGTGAGGGGGGTGTGAATTGGAGTTTTTTAGTAGAGAAAATATTATTCTTGAAACCAAGAGAATTTCTTTCAGGTTTATACCACCAGCTCCAATGGGCCGAGTACGCGTCATCAAATCACCTTAATTTTCTATTCAGAGGTCACAAGTTCAATTCTCTCGACTCTCTTGGGTTGGGATAGATGTTCAAATCATTTAAAATTTAGCAATCTGTGGAAATTATGATTTAATTAGTTGACCCCACACAGAGGGGGTCGTGAATGGGGAAAATGTTGAGTTTTTTTCAATTTGTACTTGTATGCACTGAAATTCAACATGGTTATAGTAGATGCATGCATAGACAGTATAAAAGGATTTCGAGACTCAAATATGACTCACACAAAGAATTCGAAAAAAAATTAATATAAATGTAAAGGAGAAAATTATTTATTATCTTGTATTGTCGTTTTCATGGTATGTATTTCGCCTTGAGGGTTAGCTCAAGTGGTTAAGTACCCATTGTCAAAGCACCTTAAATTTATATTGAGAGGTCACGGGTTCAATTTTATCAACTCTCTCGAGATCAGGTAAATGTTCAATTCACTTAATATTTAGAAATAAATGGAAATTATGCTTTAATTAATTGACCCCACACAAAGGGGGTTTTGAATGGGGCCAACATTGAAATTTTTTTAGTTTGTGATTGTATGCTCTAAAATTTGACATGGTTATATTAGATGCATGCATTGACAATATGGGATGGTCGCAACATTCAAATATGACTGACACAAAGAATCTAAAAAAATTATAACATAAATGTCAAGGAGATGAAATTATTTTCTATTTTTTATTGTCCTTATCATGGTATGTAGTTAGCCCCAAGGGTTAACTCAATTAGTCATGTGCCCATCGTTAAAGGACCTTAATTTTCTATTGAGAGGTCACTGGGATGCTAAATTCTAACTCCAAGGGACTCAACCCTATTTAAACTTGTGTTTTGTCTCCTCCTAATTGAAAATATACCTTGGGTTTATGGTTTAATTGATCAACCTAAATTTTGGGGAATAATCCTTAAACATAATATCCACTCCCTCTTGTAATTTGCAATCCCTGCTTCCCTTTGAACACTTTAACCCTATAACATTAGTAATGATGAAAACTTAACTAAATTGAGAGGTGGGGTGAATCGGTTTACTACATTTATGGACATAAATCGCTTTCCTTTACAATGGTTAATTGAACTATTAGATGAGCAGCTTAACACATTATGAACAACATATTTAATATGTGATTAGCAAATAATATGCAAACAAAAACATCACATCAACACATAGAAGTAACACATATGGACACCAGATGCAAGTGGAAACCCATAAAGGGATAAAACCATGATTTGTTATTGTTTCGATGCAAACACAAGCTCTTATTCCCTTATTACATCATATTTTCTTTAGGCTCCAACATACAGGAGGTTTCTACATCAATTTCTTTTGCAAGCTTCAACTTGCAAGGAATCTCCAACTCCCATCAATTTTATGCAAGCTACAACCCATAGGAGGCTACTACCTCAAAAGGCTCCAACATGTTCTTTATCAATTTGCAACTTTAAAGGAGACTGCAATCCCCTGATACATATAAAAATAATTTGTTGGTTTACCTAGACTTAAGTATAGCATACCTCCATCTTTATTTCCGCATCTTCTCCTCTTACATTTTTCTTCATATTTGCTTCATATGTGCCAAGAAACTAATGAACAATAACTCAATCAAATCACACACAATCTCTAACTCTCTAAACATACAGCCCTCCAACCTCACACAATTTTATAAATGAACTTTGATGGTTGTTATAATTCCACACACACGAATATGAAATGACAAAACTTGTCTCTTTGCATTCCAAGGGTTGTCTTCATTTCCAAACTTTTCCAATATTTGAATATTAAAACACATAAATTAATTCTGAAATATACATTAACACAAGCCAACTTTAATATTCACAACATACAACATCTTAGTTATAAGAAGAGCTTCGGCGTAAATCACATGAAAGAGACCTTTGTCGACGCGTTTCGAACCAACTAGTGTGGTTCATCGTCAGGACAAGTTGAAGAAACAGATCTGGCCAAGCAAGTTAAATACACTGAGAAGAGACTCTAACGGCTATATAACGGCTTTTTTGACCCTAGGACCCAGCCCAACTTATATTAATAAATTTAATATTTTTATAATATTGATAATCTAGAAATTAGTAAAATTAGGTACAATAACTTGATCTTACGTAATTTATTAATTAAATAACATTAGGTTATTAATCAATTAATATTAATGGTTATTATAAATTAGTTATTAGTATTACTATAATATTAAAGATTAATAATATAATAATCTATTTCTAGAAAATAGTAAAAATTAGTTATAAAGAGTAGTAATTTATTTAACTAAATAACGATAGGTTATTAATAAAATCTTACTAGTGGTTATAATAAATTTATTATTTGATTTCTAGAAATTAGTAAAATTAGGTACAATAACTCGATCTTACGTAATTTATTAATTAAATAACATTAGGTTATTAATCAATTAATATTAATGGTTGTTATAAATTAGTTATTGGTATTCCTATAATATTAAAAAATTTTAATATAATAATCTATTTCTGGAAAATAGTAAAAATTAGTTATAAAGAGTAGTAATTTATTTAACTAAATAACAAAAATCTTACTAATGGTTATAATAAATTTATTATTTGATTGAGAGATTTTAATTATATATTCTTGTTCCAAAAAATAAATAATTTCAAAGGTAGTTAAAAACAATAGGTATTTAATTATTGAATTAATAACTAAATCTATCTAACAATTATTTATTAAAGGTATGTTAATTTATGTAAAAACTTTACTAATTTACTAAATATTAAATCATATTTCTGCTTATAAACATTATTAAATTTGTCACTTATTAATACTATTCAAAAGAGTTTAGATTTGCAATGATGTAATATTATATATTTATTATTATATATATATATTTTATATATATATTATTTTTAAAAATCTAGAAAGGCCATACTTATTACCGCTAGATTAAGGAGCTGAAAATAACTCACTCAAAGGAAGAAATCACAAATCAAAATAAAAAGACATTAACCTAAATATAAGTATATATCATAATATAGATACCCCAATAATAATGACGCTGAGAGTAAACTACATAACACCAAACCAGGAAAGGACCTTCATCAAAAACGGGTAAAATAAAAAAGGGGATTAATGAATATACATTACTAATATTAGTATACTCGAAAAGAAAAAACACTGACCGACCTAGAAGAAAGCATCCTAAGCCGACAGAGCGGGGATCCAACTTCTACTGACCTTCCACCCATCATCTCTGTTGAGATTGTTGGGTCTAAACTTGTTAAGTAGAAAAGGAATGGTGAAAGGATTACCATTGATAGAGAAACCAGACAGCCTATGTGAAGGTTGCATTTTGGGAAAACAACATAGAGAAAGTTTTCCATCAGGTAAAAGCATAAGGGCAAAGGCACCCTTAGAGATCATCCACTCAGATTTATGTGGACCAATGCAAGCTCCATCATGAGCAGGCAACCAATATTTCCTAACATTTATTGATGACTTTACAAGAAAAACTTGGATATATTTTCTTAAAAACAAAAGTGAAGTGTTTGAGAAATTCCGAAATTTCAAGGCACTTGTGGAAAACTAAAGCGGGCTGCACATTAAAGTTTTGAGAACTGATAGAGGAGGTGAGTATATCTCCAAGGAGTTTCTACGATTTTGCAGAGAAAATGGAATTCACAAACAATTCACAGCTAGGTACACCCCACAGCAAAATGGAGTTGCTGAA
>APFE030076191.1:45238-83377 GCA_000404065.3 Pinus taeda | reverse complement strand
GAAACCATGGTAATGATGCATGGTATTGTATGTATGAGGCCTATATAGAGGCTAGAGACTCCACATGGAGGGATATGAAGAGAATTATTCTTGTATGAACATGCATATGGCTTGTGGAGTGTTCTCCTTCCTTAAGGAGTGAATGTATGGTGTTGACCTACCTTAAGGGTTTGATCAATAAAGAATCATTTCATATCATATCTGGGTTTATTTGCATTATCTTATATTTTCTTATCAGATCTATAATATTCTTGGGTTAGATATACAACAATTGGTATCAGAGCTATAACAACTGTAGGGACAGCGGCTCTTTGAACAAAAGTTTCCTTGGCATTATTCATCTTTGACCTCAGTTTGTATCTTTGTTGATCTTTAGTTTGTAGAACAGCTTCACCATCCCATTCTTGGTTGATCTGGTCATTGAATAATGATTTTTCATAGGTAGCTGAGGTCAAAAAGGAAGCATTGCCTTTGTCTTCCAAACAATGGATCTCATCATCTTCTTCAAACTGCTCTTCTTCCATGACTACATTTTGAAAAGGAGCCTTCACCCTTTGGTATTCATTGGCATCTTTGTTTCTTTTCAAAATCTGCAACTGTTCATTAGTTCTTCTATATGGATTTGGATTTGGATTTCTAAGAGCCAAGGTATTAGTAATTCTTCCTTTCCCAGGGTGCTGGTCAACCTTTAATTTGGAGATTTCAGAGGCTAATGACTCGATCATTTTTGTTATTTTACCTATCTTAGGATCAGAGAATGATGAAGAGTTGCCCCTCTGTCTCCTTCTATCAACATTTCCCTTGAGCTTCTCTATAGCCATAATGTTTGATTCCACTTCCAAGGTTGCATCCTACATATCAAACAAAGTAGTACATCGTCTCTCCCTCAACAGTAGGCAGAAGTTAGAATCAAAAGCACTGGCATATGTGAGTTTAGCAGAGGTAGTAGTGGGTTTTACTTTAGCTGGTATCTTGCTATACATATGGTTAAACCTCTTATTAAAATCAGACAACAACTCACCATTTTCCCTCTTTAAGTTCCCAAACTCAGTATGGTAGTAGAGGAGATCCTTCTTATCCCCCCAATGATTTGGAAATGCATCATCTAAAGCCTCAATATCTGCTATAGATCTTGGGGTTAGTTCTCTGAACCATTTTCTAGCCTCTCCATCTAGGCTTTGGACAAAGACTCTCATCCACACATCATCTTCACTAATGTCCAGGTTATCAGCATAGTTATAGAATGACTCAAGATGTTCTTCAGCAGTAACACCTTCAGTCCCAGTGAACTTAGGCCTATATTTCTTATATGCTCCAGTAGGCATGGCATTCAAAGGAGTGGGCAGTATTAGAGTTCCATACCTTGTAGCTATGATTCCTTCCATTTTGGTAGGTGCTTGTGGACCTACCATAGCTATGGTGGCTAAAATAGTACTGGTAGTCTAAATGATAGAGGGCTAAGGAGTGGTTGATAAGACTAAAGGAGTATGATGGATAGGAGGTGAGGTTTCCTTTAGGCTTAAAGCAAAAGGAGAACCTAAAGAATAAGGAGCTTTATGAATCTCTGAGAGTTTTTTTCACTGCTAGTATTAGATGTTATACTCTCAACATGTATTTGTTCTATTACAGGCCATTCTTGAAGAGATATAGGAGATTGTTTAGGTTTACCGAAACCTGATGCTCCTTTCTGCAATACCTTTCTCTCTTTAATGATTTTTTCAGGGTCAGGTACTGGGTCAACGTGTAGCTTCTAAGGATTTCTCTAAGTATGCCTCACAAACTCAGCCAGAACTATGAAGTGGGGTCGCCAAGAGGTTCGGCCTCTAGTAGAGTTGCCAGATAGATGAGTACAACCAAAAAAAATGCCCAGACTTTGTCTATCATCAAAATTGGATCTATGTCGTTTCCCAGGGAAGCTGAGCTTCAGTTTCCTCTCCCCAGCGACAGTGCCAATTATGTTATCACTCCAGGAAACTCTCCTAGGTTGTAGCTCAGAGATGCCTAGTAACATATAATCTTCAATATTGTTCTCAGAACTATTGGAATGGATGATGGTTTGTATCAAGTCAAATAACCATTCCAGCTCTATTCTCACTCAAGACATGCATGAACACTCTCACCAATACAGGCTTTAGACCACTAATGCTCAATAGTTTATAGACGCAATGGGTAGATGGAGAATAATGACTACATCAACAGATTGCATACATAAACACATATGAATGGCCAGCTATAGGAATTAAATGAGACTTGCAAATCTAATTTATCAATGCAGAGATAAGATGACAGTTATCTAGCATTAGATACAGCAGAAAACCTGAATAACCTATTCAAGTGCAAGCATAGAACAGCAAAGAGAATGGACATTAAACATATAATAGCAAAAGAAGCTTATATTGCTAGAATGAAGATGAGAAGCTTGAAGGAACAGAGGAGGAACAATCTCCAGAAGTTGAACCCTTGTTACATCTAGTTTTCAACCTTTTATAGGCCTTTTACAATGCTCCTGAGCTCTCAAAGGCTCGGAGTCTTAATCTGTCTGGTATGTCTTGTTAACTGATTGATTCCCTAAAGAGGCAAGCATGGCTCAGAGGTTTTTTCCTTCTAACAAAGGAATAACCACCTTCAGGTAGTTTGATGCGTTATATGGGGGCTCTCTCGTGCTGGAGAGGCCCCATGATGTTTGTTTTGAGGAGCTGCGTTGTGGCCTTTGATATTTTTATTTGTTTTGGACAGCTTCGCGTGCTATGTTGTGTTGTGCTGCTCCTCAACCTCTTTGCCAGTTTTGGGATGAATTGCGCATGTTGTGTCCCTTTCAAAGGTTAACAATACATGCTTTCTGTTAAAACAGAACAGTGTTGCCATATTGTGGACTTCTACCTTAAACAATGATTGTTTCTGTTTTAAACAGAAAACATAGCAACATTGAGAAATCCTACCCCTCTGTGTCCTTTTCGGACTCAAAAAATCCTTAGATATGGATCATTCTACTCTTGGGTCTGCCCTTGCAGTGATAACACATCTCCACCGTTGATCTGGGAGTCCTAGATCCAACGGTGGTGATCCATTTCAGGCACCTCTTTTGTACTGGAGTTAACCACCCGATGAGGGCGGTTTTCTCTCTCCTCGTCCAAGACACATGGCGGCCACTGTATGGAATTGGGCGGGGTTTGGCCTAAACCACTTATCGCCTTTGGCTCCCCCAAAATCCTACCAGTTTTGTCATCTTCTTTGTGTTTCAAAAATGCACCAAAACATTGAAAATCATTAAAAAATGGACTTTGGCAGACTTCAAAAATTATATTTTTCACTTCCTGGACCCTTTCGAGTCCGGGCTTCATCGCAATTAGCACTGCCCTGTTTCCCTTTGTATTTTGTTATATAATGAAATACATCAAAATGCATTTAAAACAGGCTTACTATGGACCTGAAATTTTATCGAATATGGTGTATATAACCATCAAGTCCGGTTATCGGGTCACCCATGTGTATATGCCTACTCGCTTTGTATAGCCGATGCGATATAGTGATGCAATCAATCGAAATCGCATGTCATTGATGCCCAGGGCCTTTTACTTTAATCGCTGATGCGATCTGCCGATCTGATCATCGGAGATCGCTGATCGGCGGGTCTTGCGCCCATACTTAAATCATCCTCTATGCTCAACCGATTGCGATTAGCCACTTAGATCTGGGTCATTGATTGGCCAGATCTAACTGTTGGTATTATTTCACTGTTTAAAGCGTGCGATTTTGATTTTTTATGGTTTTTCAAGCGTTTTTGCCTCCCGATAGTGTATTTCCGCCCTTCCAAGGGCTCTACTCTTGTGCTTATTTTGACCTTTGGATGATTTTGAGCAAATGCTGAAGATTTCAAGAGCATTTTTGGATCCCTTGGGAAGATTTTTAAGCAAATTTGGAGACTTTAAGAGCATATATGGATCCAATTTTGGGCCTTTTGTCAGCGAGGCTAATAGTAATCACAACATCATAACATTGGAAATAGATGTAAACTGTTCAATATATGCATATGAAAGAAGCCTTTGATTCTCTACAACCTAACAATCTCTGCAACATTCTTTCATCGGCAACATTGCAACATATCACCATAGCTCCTTCATGCATTTTCCTTCACAACAACATATCAAGCATATGACATAATAAGCAATCAATACAAGCATACCTCAATGCAGCAACATCTCCAACATATCAAGCAATCAACACAAGCATACCCCTGCATATCTCTGTTTTACCTTGCTACTCATAATCTATTCTTAGTTGTACCTCTTCACACACATATCGTGACCATACTTATGTGAAGCAAACATAACCACAAGAAATCATAATAAAATCATCATTGTGCATACATCAATGACATCAAATATTTATCTCGTTGCGCCTTTGCCATCAACGAAAAAAATGTTTATAATATCCCCTTCAATATTGATGGAAACACTATGATCTTCCTTTTTTTTACCTTCCCCTTTGACATCAATGGCAAGCAGGTTTTGAATTTAACAAATCTCCCTGACTGTGTAAATCCACTGAACTCCAAAGTGTAAAGCCTATGGAATTAGAAATTTGAAGCACTGCAATCCCCTTATGCAATGGAAACTTGTAAACTTATGAATGAGCAAGTACAAGGCAACATATTAGAGTATAACTTCAAATTAAAAGAGTATAACATAATTGTCATAACCTTGGTTGTATCAAGATAAATCTTCATACATAGATTCCATGTAAGTGCAAATTTGTTTTGCATAAGCTTGTATACTAGCATCTTTGTCTTCTAATGAACACAGACAACTAACAAAGACATGAGATTTGGATGCATGATTTTTCTCATTGGTTATAGCTACTAAAAGTATTTGTATCTTCCTCTAAAACTAAATACTATATAGCAAATGTGCATCCCTTCCTTTTACCAGTTTTGAAAGAGATGAAACAAGTAAGCAAGGGGCCAAGTGACATTCTATTATTAACGTCTAAGTCTTCAATATATGATCATTTTTGTAATTTTGTAGGTTGATATGATGTAATAACTTGACATAAATGACTCCTAGACACCCATGTACAAGTCCAATATGTAAAAAGGAAGATGATGTCCCCTAAAATGAGAAGTACAAGAGCAATGGCCATAATCATCAGAAATTTGAGATGTTGAATTTCATGTCTTATGGACCTCAGGAGATTTTCTTGTTGTAGGGTTGTTGATACTGAAGCCATAGGAGCCACGGACTTAGCTACATTTGTTAAATTTGTAACTATGGTTGGTCTTCATAATGTACATTTGGTAACTTGATGTAATTATATTTATCATTGTAAAACATATTTATGAATGCTTGAGTCAAAAGAAAAATTATTTTGAGTCGAAGTCCCATTGCATCTTTTTAAAGATGAAAAATTCAATTTTTGAAATGTAAATTTTGGATTTTTAAAATGTAAATTTTAGATTTTTAAAATGTAAATTTTGGATTTTAGAAATGTAAATTTGGGCTCCAAAAGGGACAAGTCATATTCCCTCCAAGTCAAGTTTTCCTTGGGCAAGAGACATATCCATTCACCTATGACAGACTACTATATCAAGGCAACTTGACCTCCTCCATTTGGGCATTTGCATTCTCTCACACAAGATAGTTTCTCGACAAGAATGTGAAGGACAAGAAGGACGAAGAAGGAGGAAAAAATATCTATTTTCTCTCTCTTGCAACTCACATGTGTGGAAAAGTCTCTCTCTCTCTCTCTGGTTCACATTTTTCAAGGGAAACTGTTGCAGGGGGACGAAATTTCTGGGTTGTTGGGACAACTATTGGAGGGCCAAAAAATTTCAGGCAATTGCCTATTGCAGGAGGGCCAAAATTTTGGGTCAGGTAGGTGGAGAAAATTGTAGGATCAGATTGGGTGATTTGACTTGGAGGAGAATGCCAATTTTGACCATAGGTCTAGGTGTGTCTCTCATTGAACAAGAATAATTTCTCTATTGAAAAAGGTTGCAGGGTATTTCCACTTTGTGGGTTTTCCTAGGATAAATCTTGTATTATTTTGTGTTGTGATATCTATAGTTCCATTGTTATTTATGGTTTAATTTATGAAGTATAATTGTTTTATGATATATTGGAATAAGTTAAAAGAAGATCTAAATCAAAATTAATTATCGTATTTTCATAAATATTGTGCTAATCCTAATTGCACTAAGAAAATAAAAATGGAATCAGAGCTTTCATGAAGGAAGGAAGGAACATTAAGATCACATTTACAAAACCCTCGATAGCATTTTATTCAATTCCTTCTTGTAGATTAGTTTCTATGGTTTCTTCCATGACATCTGAAAACAAGCTATAGGGAGCTTCTAATTTCAGAGTTTGGAAAGTTAGAATAGATATTTTTCTTGTCAAGAACGTGGTTTTGGACATCGTGAAAGGAATGGTTGTTGAACTAGAAGATGGTGCAAGAAAAGCAAAGTCCAAAGAGGATTAAATAAATTTTATGAGCATTATAGTGGACTCCATTAGGGATCATTTGGTTACCTGCATTCCAAAACTTGATACTTCAAAGAAGATGTATGATGCCCTAATTAATCTCTACACTATTAAGAAATTTGGTCAATCAATGATATTGAAGAATTAACTTCAAAATACAAGGATGACTAATGATGAAACAGCAGCCTCTTACCTCGTTAGGATTTTTCAAATAAGAGATCATATCCAAGCAATTGGAGAATTCATTCATGATCAAGAACTAGTGATTATAGTACTCAATGGTCTTCCTAGTTCATGGGATTATTTTTCAATAGGTATAATAAGTTGGAAGGAAGGTCCTAAATTTTTTAAAATATGGACATCATCCCATGGTGACTAACTTGAAGAAGGGCCAATATCTATAGTGACTTCAGATATTCAGTATGATGGACTGCAAATCCATGGCGACTCCCATGGTGACTAACTTGAAGAAGTGAAGAGGCTTTGACTACATATTGGTGGATCCATTTATGTACTGGTGACTGATTGGTTTGTTGATGTATTTGGTTAACACCGAGTTGGACATATGATTTAATGTGTAAACATTGAGCCAGTTCAAGGTTGAATCGGGACATCAGCATTAGATTGCAGCAAAGAAATTTTGAGATATTTGTGTCATATAGTGAATTTTGGCTTGAGATTTGTTGCAAAGAAGGAACTACATGTTGGGTGTGGAGCCTGATTATCTTCTTGATTTAGAGGTCTCAGTCATGTTGGACCCCAGTTCCTAAACGAGGCAGCAACGCCACTAGTATGATAGCCACTAGGGGGGTCCAAGGGGGGGAGATGGCTACTTTTAAAGAGTCCCCCCCCCCCCCAGAAAGGGTTTGGGGGCAGCGCCCCCGAAGCTAAGAATAGATGAAAATTTGCCTTGTAAAATATTGTAATTTCATAGTCAATCTAGGTCATTCATTAGGCAAATTATATGACGGTAGAAGTTATGTTAATTTAGGGTTTTTTTCCCTAGAAGGAAACCCTCAATTTATATGAGGGAATTGTATTTTGGTTGTGATGATTATTCTGAGAGAGAGAGAGAGGAGGTTGTGTGAGAGCAAAGAGAAAATTACATTGGATCTCTTCATTTTTTTGGATAATATAAAAAGAAGGATTGGTTATTTATTCGTGGACGTAACCCAAATTGGGTGAACCACGTATATCTGTGTCTCTCTTCTTTTATGCATTTTTGTATTTGTGTTTCTGCAATATTTTATGTGTTCCATTTCTCTGTAATCTATAATTTTCTAACAACTAGTATCAGAGTTGAAGGTTTAGGGTCAATAAATTTAATGGCCAAAACTACCTCTCATGGAAGATGCATATGGAAGATTATCTGTATCAAAAATATTTGTACCTACCATTGAGTGGAAAATCAAAGAAGTCGATGAATATGATGGACACAAAAAGGGAGATTCTTGACAAAAAGGCACTAGGAATAATACGATTGTGTCTGATAGCGTCGGTGGCATTCCACATTTCAAAGGAAATGAAAACAGAAGGCTTAATGACAACATTGGACAAACTATATGAAAAACCATCAGCCTCAAATAGGGTATTTCTTATGAAGTGTCTATTTAATATGAAGATGTTAGAAGGCAGATCTATTCTTGTTCATCTAAATGACTTAAACATGGTTATTAGTCAGTTAAGTTTTGTAGGGGTAAATGTTGATGATGAAGTTAGAGTTCTATTATTTTTGTGCTCATTACCAAAAAGTTGGAATGGCTTAGTTATGGCTATTAGTAACTCTATCTCTATATCTAGTACTTTAAATTTTGATTATGTTATTGGTGTCATCCTTAGTGAGGAAATGTCACGGAAAAGATCTGGTGAGACATTAGGTAATTATTTGACTACAGAGACTAAGGGAAGAAAAATGGAAAGAGGAAGGAGCCCAGGAAATCACAGTAAGTCAAGAAAATGCATATCCAAATCTAGATCACGGATAGCATGCTAGAAATGTGGGAAGAAAGGACACCTGAAGAAAGACTGCAAATCTCGAAAAGGAAAAGAAGGAGATGGACATCAAGAGAACAATCATAAAGAAAATGTTAAAGGTAATGTGTTGCAAGATGGTTTGATTCTTTCATTAGAAAATATTGTTAATTCCTGGTTGGTTGATTCAGGGGCTTCATTCCATACTACACCTGATAGGAAACATTTTCATGACTATGTTCAAGGAGATTTTGGACATGTTCGTTTGGGTGATGATAAACCCTATAAAATCATTGGAATGTGTAAGGTTTTTATAAAGAAACAAAATGGACACCAATGGCTATTGAAGGAGGTAAGGCATGTTCCAAATATGAAGAAAAATATAATTCCAATAGTGCAATTAGGTGGTGAAGGCTATGTAACTACATTCACAGACAAAACCTGGAAGGTCACTAAAGGATCCTAGTAATAGCAAAAGGAGAAAAGGTTGGTACATTATATTTATGCAATGGTATTTCTAATTTTATTAATGCTTTAATCTCCATAGGAGCATATATGGCATTGTGGCATCATATGCTCATGCACATGAGTGAGAAAGGGATGTAGATTCTTCACTCAAGAAATTTGTTGCCAGGTTTGAAGCATGTTGATTTGGATTTCTGTGAGAATTGTGTTTACGGAAAACAAAAGAGAGTCAAATTTATGAAATTTAGGAAGGAAAATAAGAGAGAAAAAATAGATCTTGTGCATACATATGTATGGAAACAAACTCAAGTATCATCTCTTGGTGGTTTTCATTATTATGTTACTTTTATTGATGATGAAACTAGAAAAACCTAGATTTATTGTATTCAGAATAAATCTGGTGTATTTGATACTTTCAAGAAATGGAAAGATTTGGTTGAGAATGAGACAGGAAAGAAGTTGAAGTGTCTCGGATTAGATAATGGACGTGAATACCGCAGCAAATACTTGATTTTTGGCATTATGATACAGGTGTTTTCCTTGATGGCAACTCACTCAGATGAAAGATCATGGTATAGCATGACAACAGCAAAGAATTACAGATCAGACTACAAAGAATGAAGAAAAAGAGGTATACGCAGGTTCACCTTGACCAAGTTGTGTATACACCCAGGTTCACTAAACACAAGTCGTGTATACGTACACATGCACTTTCACATCAGGAAAAGTGTGTATATGTTGGAAAACTAAGCTTTTGGTCTGTGGTATTTGGTCCAAGGTATTTTGATCCATGGTATTGGTCCATGATATTTTGATCCATAGTATTGGTCCAAGGTATTTGGTCTGAGGTATTGACCCTAGGTATTTGGTCCAAGGTATTGGTCCTAAGTGGTTTTGATCCATGGTATTGAGAAAGGCCTAAAACTATATAAGGAGGAGAAGATCATTAGGCCAGCATGTGCAAGTATCGAATATCTGATGAAGTGTGAGATCTAGTATGCAGGTTTTGGCTTATGGTGATGTGCTTGATCTGAACCAAGGATGAACCTTAGCTCTTGATGAAAGATAAGATCTAATGTTGGATCAGGATCTTAAGGGTTGAAATGAATTATCATTATGTGGGTTGATCATGTCTAGTCTAGATCTAAATACTGACGCATGTGTTATTCTGTAAATATTATGATCTGGGTATAACTGAAATCGGGAATAGCTGCAGAATTATGAATTAATATTTGTAGATGTGTACACTAGTTGGCTTTGATAAAAGCGCGTATACACACAGGTTTGACACATGGAAGTAGCGTATACCTTATAAAGTATGTTTCAGTTGTTTCTATTTGCTATTGCAGAGTTCTGGGTTCTGGTTTAGGTTTTGGTTATTGTATTCTGCTGACAGTGTTTTGAATGATCAGATTGATTGTGATTTGACGATGGGTTGTCAAAGTGATTGATTGATTCAGTTGAGGTTGATTCAGAAAGTGATGATTGAGTTTCAGTGATTGGTTGATGCAAATGTATTTGATGATTGAATTGCAGTTATGATATTGTTGATGGATCCAGTTTGAAAATTTATGAAATGTGGTCCTTGGAGAAAGAAAGAAGGTCGTAGCCTTTTGTAGGTCATCGCCTACGTACTAGTAAACATGTCGGCTAGTACAAGAATTAGGGGGTTGTAACTCCCTTCCAGTAGAAACTGGAGAAAGAGAGAAGGTTGTAGCCTTCTGCAGGTAGAAGCCTGTGTATTGGTATAAGTCTGCACCAGTACAAGATTGTAAACATATTTTCTTATTATTAAAAGAAGATAGAGACGACAGCAATAGGTGGTTTTTACCCACATTGGGTTTCCACCTTATATCTTGGTGTTCATGTGTGTCGCTTATGTGTGATGCTTTATTCTGCTTTTATTGCACTGTCTAATAATTCTTTGATATACTGGTTAAAGTTCAATGCATGATAAATTGGGTAAATCAAAAGTTCTTTTCATATACGTTGGTTGCTTTAAGTACAGTCACATGTACATGCTAGTTCACTTAGCTGAAGTAGCGTATACAAATATTTTTGGGAAATAAAATTATTGATCTGTTAATACTGATTCACCCCCCCTCTTAGTATTATTTCCAACAATCGGTATCAGAGGAGGTCCTTTAGAAGAAGCTTGATCGCTTGAAGGGAGATCCATCATCATGAGTAATCAAGAAAGCATGGGATCCATTAGACCATCAATCTTTGATGGGAGAAACTTTGTTTATTGGAAAATAAAAACCACAACCTATCTACAATCACTTGGAACGGATGTCTGGGAAATTGTGGAAGGAGCATATACATTTCCATGAGAAATTCCTACAGATACGGCAGATAAAAAGCAATATGAAACCAATGCCAGGGCTATCAATACATTATTGGGAAGTTTGTCACAATCAGAGTTTGTCAAAGTTATGCAGCTCAAATCATCCAAAGAAATATGGGACAAAATCGTTCTGAGCTACGAAGGAGACTCTTAGATAAAACGTGCTAAACTTCAAACTCTCATAATTCAATATGAAACTCTTAAGATGCACAATGATGAAAGTATAGCTAGTTACTTCTTACGTATAGATGGTGTTGTCAATTGTATGAAGAATTTGGGTGAAGATATAAAGGAAGTTATCTTAGTTGAGAAATTTTTAAGATCCTTGTCTGCTAAATTTGAATCAAAAGTGTCTGCAGTAGAAGAAAAATAGGATCTGCAAACAATCACTATGATACAGCTTCATGGAATCTTAACTGCCTTTGAGATGAGAAAAGGAGGTCCATCAGATATGAGAGAAGCCACATTTAAAGCTTTAGCAAAAGGAAAGGAAGAACTCAATGAATCAAGACATATTTCAAAAGAAGAAGATGAAGTAAACTTTGTCAAGAAGCTTCAACGGGGTTCTGGAAGATTTAGAGGTGAACTACCCTTCAAATGTTTTGCCTGTGGTAGACTCAGTCATTATGCTACCAAATGTCCTCATAAAGATAAATATGAAAAAGGGAAGGAATATGCAAAATGGAATAGAAAACAAGTTGTAAATAAAAAGAGTTACTATACTTACGAAGATAGCGATGGTTTATCAAATAGTGATGAAGATGAAAATAGTAATGACTATAGACTTCTAATGGCTTATGACGATGATAATTTTTGGGATGTTGTAGAAGAAGATGACATTCATGAAGAAATATCTAAAATCAAAATTTGTTTAGAATAAAAGAATATGATTATAGACACCTTGACATACCAACTTGCCGAAAAAGAAAAACACAATGAAAAACTAGAATGTGAAATTGTGGGTCTAAGAAAGGATCTTGAGAAAACGAAATCTCTCAATCTTAGATTTGCTAAAGGATCAGAAACCTTAAATGAAATTATCAAAGTGTAGTGTTCTCCTCTGATAAAGACAGGTCTTGGATATACTGAAGAAGCATCTCAATCACAGAAGCTGTCAACCTCCACTAAAAGCTATCTTGATGCAGCAAAGAATAGTGAACAATATGACAATCGTCAGCAAAGGCATAAAGCATATCACCAGGTAAATCAGGCTCAATTTGCTTCAAGGATGCACAGAAGCCACAACCAACCTCAGGTAAATCATACTCAATTTGCTTCAAATATGAATATCAATAGAAACTACAATCACCAGGTCAATAGATTCGATAATTGCAGGAACTTCTTTAATGGTCAATGTTTCTCATGTCATAATTTTGGACACAAATTTGCTCAATGTGTTGCCTACAAAACCATCATGACTATAGAAGCACGAAATCAAAGGAATGTGACAGGGATCAAGAAAAGTTCCTATAATAACTTTTCTCTTCTTGAAAATGAAATAGAATGCTGAATCTGTAACAACTTTTGCCATGAAGAATCTAAATGCAGGAGTAAATTTCAGCAAATATCTCAAAAGGAGCAAACTCCATTAAATCCCAACATATGGAGAAAGAAAGAACCACAAATAGAAAGATGTGGTATAGCCTTGTATTCAGAAGGACAAGAAAATCAGTGGTACATCGACAGTGGATGCTCAAAACACATGACAGTTGACAAATGAAAACTTCACTCATATAATGCCTTAGAAAAGGAAAAGAATGTCTCATTTGGAAATGACACTCCTGCTGTCATAAAAGGTAAATGCTCTATTTTCTTGAAAGAAAAGGTTAAATTTGGGAATGTTATGTATGTGGATGGTCTAAAGCATAACTTATTGAGTGTCAGTCAAATGTGTGATCAACGAAATGAAGTGGTGTTTCGATCAAACGGATGTGTTGTTCGTGAACTTGATATAGGAGAAACCTTGATCAAAGGTACAGGAACTCCAAACAACTTATACATACTCAAGGGAGGACAACAACAGTGTTATCGAAGCAAAAATGATGAAAATTGGCTATGGCACAGACGATTGGGACATCTAAGCTTTTCTCAAATAAGAAAAGCATGCAGATTCCAGGTTGTTCGTGATCTTCTAGATATCAGCATTCTTGAAAATACAATATGCAAACCATGTCAATTCGGTAAGCAAACCAAATCTCACTTCATTGAAAAAGAAGGGTCAACTAGTAAGCCTCTTGAACTTGTTCATACTGATTTATGTGGACCATCAATGAAAAAGTCACCTCGTGGAGAAGAATACTTTATATTGTTCATTGATGATTTTTTCGGAATGTGTTGGATAGGTCTTCTAAAGCATAAAGATGAAGCATTTGAAAAGTTCAAAGCCTTCAAAGATTTGGTTGAAAATGAATTAGATCGTAAGATCAAATGCCTCAGATCTGATCGAGGAGGGGAATTTACCTCGGATGAATTCTTTGACTTTTGTGAACAACATGGAATAAAAAAGGTAGTTCTCCACCGCAAGGACCCCTCAGCAAAATGGAGTGGTAGAAAGAATGAACAGAATTGTTCAACAAATGGCTCAAGCTATGTTAGATGAATCTGGAACTCCTGCAACCTTCTAGGGTGAAGCCGCATTCGCCCATCGTAACTATTCTCAACCAAGCAAATTTTTGTGTAAACATCACTCAAACTCCACATGAACTTTGGTATGGTAAGACTCCTACGGTAAAATACTATAAAGTTTTTGGAAGCAAATGCTATATAAAAAGGACTGATGAAAAACTTGGTAAGTTTGAGCCCAGAGCAAATGAAGGTATTCTTCTTGGTTACTCTTCCCAAAGTAAAGGATATAAATGTTATAATAAAAGACTTGGGAAAATTATTGAAAGTATTGATGTTGTGGTTGATGAAGCATGCAAAAATCCAAAATAGATAAAAACTGAAGATTATGACAATGAAGAAGATGGGGATTATTTTCCCACATCAAATCACATTGATTCTGAAGAAGAAACCAATGAAGCACCAGAAGAAGAGATAATGGTAGAAGAAAAGACTCCATCCAGGTATGTTTAGAAAAATCATCCAAAAACTCAAATTTTAAGGGAAAAAGAGGCAGGTGTATAGACAAGAAGAACTAATAGAAACCTCAAGCTATCTAGCATTACTATCCTCCACCGAACCTCAAAATGTAATGAAGCTTGCAAAGATGAATGTTGGGTTAAGGCCATGAATGAAGAACTTGAGCAAAATGAAAAGACTAATACTTGGGAATTAGTTCCTAGACCTCATGATAAGAATATCATAGGAACCAAATGGATATTCAAAAACAAGTTGAATGAAAATGGAGAAGTTATTATAAACAAGGCCAGACTTGTTTGCAAAGGATATGCTCAACAAGAAGGTATATATTTTGAAGAAACTTTTGCACCTATTGCTAGACTTGAAGCCATAAGGATGTTTCTTGCTCTTTCCAGTTTTCAGAAATTCAAAGTATACCAAATGGATGTAAAATCTCCTTTCCTTAATGGAGACTTAGAAGAAGAAGTCTATATTGAACAACCAGAAGGATTCATTCTTGTAAATGATGCAAAACTTGTATGCAGACTCAGAAAGGCTCTCTATGGTCTAAAACAGGCTCCAAGGGCCTGGTATTACCGTCTTGACAAATATCTCCACCAACAGGGTTTTTTAAAGGGGTCAGCAGATAGCAATCTATATACAAAGATTGACACTGATAAATTGCTAATAATTGTTGTTTATGTTGATGATATTATTTTTGATAGCAATGAAGAATCCATGAGTCGGAATTTTGCTTCAGTAATGCAGCAAGAATTTGAAATGTCCTTGCTTGGTGAGCTTACCTATTTTCTTGGTCTTCAAGTTCAACAAAATAAAGATGGTAATTTTCTTTCACAAACCAAATATCTCAAACAGATCTTGAAAAAGTACGGCATGGAAGATTCTAAACCAATATATACCCCGATGGTAATAGGATGCAATCTCAGCTCAAATGATGAATTAGCAACAGTACATCAACCAACTTACAGATCCATGATTGGCAGTCTGCTTTATCTAACAGGTACATGACCTGACATCATGCATGCAGTAGGAATAGTTGGAAGATTCTAAGCAAATCCAAAGGAATCACACCTTCAGGCAGTCAAAAGGATTTTCAAATATCTTTAAGGAACATAGAACTTTGGTTTATGATATCCTAGAGATACAGATCTTACTCTTCATGCATATGAAGATGCAGATTGGGCAGGAAGTGTTGACGACAGAAAAAGAACTAGTGGTGGTGCATTCTATATGGGTTCTAGGTTAGTGTCTTGGTTCAACAAGAAACAAAGTTCAATTGCATTATCTACAGCTGAAGTAGAATATGTGGCTGCTACATCTTGTTGCACACAATTAATTTGGATGATGCAAACCTTGCAAGACATTTAGATCACATGTTCTCCACCCATCTCCATTCTATGTGATAATAAAAGTGCCATCAGTATTTCAAAGAATCCAGTCATGCACTCCAAGACCAAGCATATACCCATCAAATATCATTTTCTACGCGAACAAGTGCTTGAACAAAAGGTCAAATTGGAGTATGTTCCCTCCAAAGAACAAGTTGTTGATATATTCACTAAACCACTACCCAGAGAGACATTTGAATATCTCAGACAAAAATTGGAATAGTTGTTGCATCATCCTGCTGTTAAATCCTATTTTCAGAAAAAGGTTGTTATACGCGAGTTTCATGAAGCGTAGTCATGTACATACGTGAGTTTCTGTGGGCAAAGTCGTGTATATGTTGGTTTGAGGAAAAGGAGTGGGCCAGACTCAGGAAAAAGGAGTTTGATATGGTTCTGTCAATTATTTGCTTTGTTTGATGATGGTTACAATCTGTTGATAACATGTGGAAATATTTTGGTCCTCATAAGTTGTTGATAACTTGATGTATATATGATTGATGATGATGCCTTGATATTTCTTACTGATATATGCAATAATCAATCTGATAGTGAACATCTAGCACAGGTTCAGGGGGAGCATATGCTTCTAATAATGCATTGTTGGCATTATCTTAGAAGATCTTGGTACAGATCCACATAATTGTTTTAATTCAGGAGACTCTTTTGATGATGGAAATACACAGACTATTGATCCTGATGTTGTTGATGGTGTAGATCATATATGGTGTATGATAGTTGCTGATAACTATCATGGTCTTGTTTAGATCGGTTGTCCTTATTATAAATGTCATGTATATCATTTAATGTAAAGGTCATGAAAAGGCCTAATTTGTATCCCCACTTGGTTGGGAGATGGATGTATGTGTCATTGGTGATAGGAAGGTCATCCTCACATAGTTGATTTATAGAGTCATGTTATTCTTTTAGAAAATATTCTTGCAGACTTTACTAGTGCTCAGGGGGAGCATGGATTCATTCATGGGAGCTCAATCAATGCATTTCAGCATATCAGGGAATTTAGCATGTACTCAAGGGGAGCATGACCCTTTGCCCTTGATGTCAAAGGGGAAGAGTGACTTGGTGTTGGTGTTTCCATCAAGTCCAAAGGGGGAGATTATTGGCATTATGATACAGGTGTTGTCCTTGATGGAAACTCACTCAGATGAAAGATCACAGTACAACAGGTTAACAACAAAGAATTACAGATCAGACTACAAAGAATGAAGAAAGAGAGGCATACGCAGGTTCACCTTGACCAAGGTGCGTATACACGCAGGTTCACTGACCACAAGTAGCGTATACGTACACACACACTTTCACAGAAGGAAAAGCATGTATACCTTGGAAAACTAAGCTTTTGGTCCAAAGTA
This sequence comes from Pinus taeda, assembly GCA_000404065.3. Classification (NCBI taxonomy): domain Eukaryota; kingdom Viridiplantae; phylum Streptophyta; class Pinopsida; order Pinales; family Pinaceae; genus Pinus; species Pinus taeda. The sequence goes on along the minus strand of APFE030076191.1, from coordinate 66,276 downwards.
TTTGGTCCATGGTATTTTGATCCATGGTATTGGTCCAAGGCATCTGGTCTGAGGTATTGACCCTAGGTATTTGGTCTAAGGTATTGATCCTAAGTGGTTTGGGTCCATGGTATTGAGAAAGGCCTAAAACTATAAAAGGAGGAGAAGATCATTAGGCCAAGGTGTGCAAGTATCGAATATCTAATGAAGTGTGAGATCTAGTATGCAAGTTATTGGCTTATGGTGTTGTGCTTGATCTGAACCAGGGATGAACCTTAGCGGTTGATGGAGGATAAGATCTAATGATGGATCGGGATCTTAAGGCTTGAAATGAATTATCTTTATATGATTTGATCATGTTTATTCTAGATTTGTATACTGACACATGTATTGTTCTGTAAATATTATGATCTGGATATAACTGAAGTCTGGAATAACTGCAGAATTATGAATTAATATTTGCAGATGTATATTCTGGTTGGCTTTGAGAAAAGCGTGTATACACATAGGTTCGACACATGAAATAGTGTATACCTTACTAAATATGTTTCAATTGTTTCTGTTTGCTGCTGCAAAGTTCTGGGTTCTGGTTTGGGTTCTGGTTACTGTATTCTAGTGACAATATTATGAATGATCAGATTGATGGGTTGTCAAAGTGATTGATTGATTCATTTGTGGTTGGTTCAGAAAGTGATTGGTTGATGCAGATGTGTTTATGATGTTGTTGATGGATCCAGTCTGAAAATTTATGAAACGTGGTCCTTGGAGGAAGAAAGAAGGTCGTAGCCTTCTGTAGATTGCAGCCTACGTACTAGTAAACATATCGGCTAGTACAAGAGTTAGGGGGTTGTAGCTCCCTTCCAGTAGAAGCTGGAGAATGAGAGAAGGTTGTAACCTTCTGCAGGTAGAAGCATGCACACTGGTATAAGTCTGCACTAGTACAAAATTGTAAATAGAATTTCTTATTATTAAAAGAAGACAGAGACGACAGCAGCAGGTGGTTTTCACCCACATTGGGTTTCCACCTTATATCTTGGTGTTCATGTGTGTTGCTTATGTGTGATGCTTTATTCTACTTTTACTACACTGTCTAATAAATCTTTGATATACTGGTTAAAGTTCAATGCATGATAAGTTGGGTAAATCAAAAGTTCTATGCATATATGATGGTTGCTTTAAGTACAGTCATGTATACACACTAGTTCACTTAGCTGAAGTATCGTATACAAATATTTTTGGAAAATTAAATTATTGATTTGATAATACTAATTCACCGCCCCACCCCCCTTCTCAGTATTATTTCCAACAGTTGCGGAATTACTTTCAAGGAGGAGAAGAGAACCAAGAGGATAAGGAAAGAAATCAAGTAAGGGAAGGACAAGGAAAGGTTGGATCAAGTGGCTTCGGCGCGAATACTTGTAGGTAACATGTTGCATATATGATTTCCTAGATGGTTTTGGCATGCATGATATATGCATGTGTGTAATTAGTTCATTTGTTTTCATTGGCATGGGTTTTGTTGGGGTTTGACAGTGGTTTTAGCATTTCCTTGTCATTTCTGGATAGCCATGGTGTGATGGGATTCATTCTTGGTTAAGATTTGGATTACCGGAAGGTTTTGGATCTGGGTGAGGTGGTCTCAGGAAAATCTTGAGGGTTGGGGGTGGAGATGGTTTTCTCTGGGAAGCCCTCAACAGATGGGTGAAGACAAGAAAATTCCTCAAGGTATGGTGAAGGAATTTTGAGGCATCCAAGCTCGGTTGGGTTTTATGATCTCGGGACCAGTTTAGGTGAGATCATTGTAGTGTGAGGGTGGAGATGATTTATCCTCTGGATTACCTTGGTTGTTTATGGATTGGTTTATCCCATGAGATCCCACATTCATGCTTGGAATATGGCACGGGGGTGATTGACTAAAAGAAAGGTTTGGTTCAACCTAATCTATGGTCGGGTGGTACGTGGAAGTCCCTGACTTGGTTGGATTTTTCATATGTCAATAAGATTTAAGTTCCTCTTGTATCTTATGATTAAATTTACTTGTTATTATGTGGTTTTAATGGTTGCTCTATCATCATTATTTATTTGGTTATAAGCATGGTTAATGAATGCATGACCTAATAGATGTTATTGTATCTATTATGAGAGGGAATTGGTCCTTCTTGATAAACCTTAGATAAGTTTTAGACCCCTATCTTTAGATATGCATTCATGACTTGTAGGTTGCATGTTCATCATGTGTTTGAAGAAATGATTTTCATGGTTAGGATGTGCTAGGGTGAATCCCTGATTAAGTTTTGAGTTAAAAGATTTGTAATTATGATATTTATATTTTCTAAGTATTTCATTAAGTTATGGGTAGAGGTCTGGATCCTAGCCCTAAAAATGTGGCTTAGATCTTGTGGTCGCTAGCACATAATTTCTTGAAAGAGACTGGAGTCACTGGGAAGTAGGCCTATGAGAGCAACTGCAGGGTTCCAGTCGCATGGAGGCCTTGTCATGGGAGTGACTAGGGGTCTATTTCATTGAAAAATGAAGTTAACTTAAAGGTTGGACACATGGAGTCGTTGGTTAGCTCCTGGGGATCCTATAACACTTGAGGGTAGTCACCAAAGTCTTGGTTTGTTGACTCCATTTCCTTAAGGTCATATAAGAGGTTGAGTCATGTCATAGTAGCCCTCAACTCATGTTTACCCGAGGAAAGACGGTGAAAGTGGATAGATATGGGAGGAGGCGTTTACAAAAGCTCACAATTGTAACACCCTCCTCCCACATCTACCCAAGTAACAAAACGGGGTAAACATGTGATGAGAAGTTAATATGATATGATTAGACTCCCTGTGTCTCAGTTAAGGAAGTGGAACTGGAAGAACACATCATACAGGCCTTTCACATTAGCAACACAACTCCCAGGAGTCATCCTGCCACTCAGGTAACCATCCCCTAAGACCAACGGAAGTTTTAATGCATAAAACCTTTGGACGCTCCCTTGATAGGACCAGGGTCAATCTAGGAGGCTCCAGACACTCCCATAGAAGGGAAAGCGAGCATCCAGGGAAATTTCTCCCCAGTACTATGCCTCCGACTCCAGGATTTGTGCCACTTTTTCAGGACCAAAGCCCAGGTCATTGCCCAAAACTCAATGAAACCTTCATAAATGAATTTACACAATAGAACCATGGTACATTTACAAAAAATTGGCAAGGACTAGATTGCATCCCTACTAGCCATGATAGGCATTTTGTTTGCAAAAACATTGACAAGGACTAGACTGGACCCCTATTAGCCATGGCAGGCATTTCTTTAAACATGTCACAAACATGAAATCTACATGTCTTAACAACATAACTGAGCATAGGGGTCTCATACTTATCTAAGAATCGCTAAGAAGCATTGATGCCTCAACACATTATCTTCAATTTCATCTATTAGGCCATAGATACATTTTTCATTCATTTACAAGTAAAAACATGATGAGAGCCATACATAGCTATTGTCATAATACACGTTCATAACCAACATAATAACAACATAAATACCAAGGAAACAACATCAATATAATCCACATATAAACCAGTATAATACTCATGAATTAACAAGGAGAAATAACTTCATATTAATTATGCAAAGTCCAACTAGGTTTGGGAGTTCCACGAACGACGTGACCGTAGACATGGTTGAGCCAAATCTCTCTTCAGCCAGTCACCCCCATGCCATATTCGAAGCATGAATGTGGGATCTCATGGAACAATCCATCAAAACCAAACCAAGGCTTCCAGAGGGCAAACCACCTCAACCCATAAAAAGTGATTCAACCTCATGGTCAAACATCACAAACCATCACTAGATTGGTCTCTACCCATGCCTTCTAGGGCTCCATAGAATTTGTTCCAACTAAGGCTTCTAGGACTAGTAACTCAACCCACAACCGTCATCGGGTTTCTAGAGTGTTTTTCCAACCAAGGCTTCTAGGACTAGTAACTCAACCCACCAAGGGCTTCTAGAGCGTTTTTCCAACCAATGCTTCCAGGACTAGTAACTCAACCCAAGCTGTTATAGGGCTTCGAAAGCGTTTTTCCAACCAAGGATTCCAGGAACTAGTAACTCAACGCAAGCTAAAGGAAACATGAGAACCAACCAGAAAAACAAAGAAATGAACCCAAAACACCATGACTATCCAAGAAATGGCAAGGCTAGGCAAATCCACTGTCAATCCAGGAAACCCTCCATGCTAATGACAAATCATGACCAATAAACCACATGCATATGCCATGCATGCCAAAACTAGTGAGGAAGATATACATGCAACTCAGTACCTGCAAATAAAACTCGTTGTAGTTGTTGATCCCAATGTCCTCTTGCACTTTGTTTCTCTTCCTTTGCCTTCTTGCTCCAAAACTCCAAGTATGCCACACTCCTCCAAGAGTTCTCCAAGAAAACTATACGTGTCCAAGAGTATGAAAGAGAAAGAAGAGAGAGAGAGCTCGGAAATTGAACTGAAGAAAAAAAAAAGGTCTGTGAACTGATCCTCATAAGCCTTTTTATTAATGAGGCCTTTGTTTTCTTAGTTTTCCATTATTTTCCTCTTCACATGCAACCGGTGAACTTTCACCTCCCTTTTCTCCTAATTTCCATTATTTTCATAAATAAATGTGCCAAAATGCCACTTTTCCTTTCCAAAGCCTTTGCCAATTTCCTTAGCCATTAATAAATCACCAGTGATCCCCATCACTATGCTTTTTCCCAACATTCATCTTGGAATACGTATCCCATGACCTTGGTAAATATTTTTCCTTTATTAACGTTTACGTAGATTTTTGACTAGGGTTGTTACAGAACCCTCCCCCTTGGGGGAACACCGCTCTTATTATTCAACAACACCTACAACCAACAAGTTTGTTGTAAGAAAAACATACTGGCTATGGAGCTTTATAACTTAGCTCGTTATAGTATCTACAATGATCATCTTGCTGAGAAGCAAACCAACATAACATAACAAGAATAACATCATAATGACATGACACCCATACTGCTTATTGGATGTTTTATAACATAGCTCGTGGTGGTATTTACATGCATGTACATATGTACATATACCAAACATCACCAAAACATGTACCAAAAACATATACCAAAACATCCGCTCAACCAGTGAATAAGGAAGGATACATAGCCCACATTTGATCTGCCATCTCCCATGTAGCTTCATTGGGCCCAAAGTGCTTCCATTGCACTTTAACTTTCTCAATTGCTCGATTCCGGAGCATGAGCATATTTCTCTGCAAAATGCATTGCAATTCTGATTGGAATTCTCCTTCTAGCTCCACCTACAATACAAACCAGTAAATCACATGATCAACATCCTTAACATACTTCTTAAGCAATGACACATGGAAAACATCATGGAATTTCACTGTCGGAGGTAGTGTAAGTCCATAGGCTACTGGCCCAGTCCTCTCAATAATCCTGAAAGTCCCACAAAATCGAGGTGCCAACATGGCACATGATCCAATCCACAAGGAGCTCTTCTTTGGTTTAATGTGCAAGTACACATGTTCCCCAACCTATAACTCCTTGAATAACCTATTCCGATATGCATAACTCTTTTTCCTATCCTGTTCTACTTTCAAATTCTTCTTGATTACCTACATTTCTTGCTCCATGTCTGCCAACATCTCTGGTCCAATCAACACCCTGTCAACTGGATCACCCTAACTGATAAGAGTATTACATTTTCTCCCATACAATGCCTCAAATGGACTCATCCTGAGTAACTCCTGGTACCCATTGTTGTAAGAAAACTTTCCAGCGGAATATATTCTTTCCACTTCCACTGTTGATGCATCACATACATCCTCAACATGTCTGAACTTCACATCCATGTCTGACACAATCTTCTTTATAACTCCATACAATATGACCACCTCCCTGATGTATACTTGTGCTACATCACTTGCTAAGAAAGTAGACTTCACTGGAATGAAGCGTGTTACCTTTTTCAACATGTCCATCACTACCATGATGAAATCATGTTGTCTCATTGTCCTTGGCAAACCTGTGATAAAGTCCATCGAAATGACCTCCCATTTCCAATCTAGAATCAGAATCGGCTGTAGCATTCCACTTGGATGCTTACAATCTGCCTTCACCTGTTGACAATCCAAGCACCTAGCCACAAACTCTGCTACGTCTCTCTTCAAATTCGGCCAATAATAAAGTGTCTTCACTTATGTCAGCATCTTTTGATAACCTGGGTGACCTTAATATGGTTTCGCATGAAGCTCCCTTAAGATCATCTTCTTGAGTTCATTATTATTTGGCACTTATATCCTGTCCCTCTCACAAATCCATCTGCCGTGAAAAGATAGTCCACATCCTGTGCACCTGCATCTGTACCTGTACTTGTACCACTACCTGTACCTGTACCTATACCCATGCCACTACCTATACCACTACCTATACTTTGTTGCAGCCTTTGCACAGTCTCCATATACTTGTCATCCTGCTGACCTCGCTGTAAGATCCTATTCTGTAAATATGTCCCATAGGAACTCATAATTGCTATGTGATTTACCTGTATCTGCCTACTAAGTGCATCTACCAACCTATTCTCTTTACCTTTGATACACTTGATCTCAAAGTCGAACTCACTAATCGTGGCAAACCATTGAGCCTGCCAACCATTTAGATTTGATTGGTCAAATAGATACCGAAAACCACTGTGATCACTCATCAATACAAACCTACTACCAAGAAGATAGTGCCTCCACATCTTCAATGCATGTATGATCACTGCCAACTCAAGGTCATATGTCAGGTAGTTATGCTCGTTCTCATTCATTTTCCGTGACTCATAGCATACCACCTGTCCATCCTACATAAGGACTCCACCAAGTCCTCTCTTGCAAGCGTCTGCACATACTACAAACTCTTTGTCTGGATCTGCAATATTTAACACTGGTGCATGTGTCAACAACTGCTTTAGTTTCTCAAAACTGGCCACACACTCCTCTGTCCATTCAAACTTTTTACCTTTCCTCTGAAATGATGTGATAGGGTAAGAAATCTATGAGAAATTCTTGATGAACCTCCCATAATAACCTATTAACCCCATGAAATATCTCACCTCATCCTCATTCTTGGGAGCTTCCCACTCCATGATAGCTCTTACCTTTTTTGGGTCCACCGCTATGCCATCCTTGGAAACCACATGTCCCAAGTAATGTACCTCAGTGTGAAAGAAATTGTACTTGTTGAGCTTAGCATACAACTAATGCTTTCTCAACAATCTCAACATTACTCCTAAATGCTCGGATTGCTCTTTTTTTTAATATACCAATATATTATCAATGAACATAATAACAAACTTGTCCAAATACAGACGCAACATATTATTCATCAAGCACATAAAGGTAGTTGGAGCATTAGTTAAACCAAATGGAACTATAAGAAACTCATAATGCCCATAACTGGTCTAAAAAGGTGTCTTGTAGATGTCCTCTTCTTTAATGCGTACGTGATGATCTCTAAATCTCAGATCAATCCTCGAGAACAATGTTTCTCCCTTCAATTGATCGAATAGAGCACCAATCCTCGGTAAAAGGTACCTATTCTTGGTGGTCACTTTGTTTAACTGTCTATAATTAATGCATAACCCCAGAGTACCATCCTTCTTTTTCACAAATAATATTAATGCCCCCCATGGTGATATGCTTGGCCTAATGTATCCTTTGTCCAACATTTCCTTCAACTACGGCTTCAACTCTACCAACTCTGGAGTGCTCATCCTGTAATGTGCCTTTGATGTTGGAGCTGCCCTTAGTACCAACTCAATAGAAAAGTCTACATCCCTGTGAGGTGGCAACTCTGAAATATCTGCAGGAAATACATCCTAAAACTATTGTAGAACTAGGTACCTGCTCAAAGCATCTGCATCCTCAACTTCCTTACCTTTGTCACTAGAAATGTGCACTACAAATAACACACACCCTTTCCTGCGACTACGCTTGGCCTGCATAGTTGTCACCATTCTAACTGGTGTTACTTTCTTCTTACCCCACAAGACTCTTTGTTCCCCATTGTCATCCAATCACTCAATGGATTTGTCATAAAATTCCGCCTTGGCTCTATAAAGATACAACCAATCCATGCCTAACAACATACATGATCCCAACAACAATACATTCAAATGTGTTGAGGCAGGCATACCATTCAAATCAAATGTACAAGCTCTTACCCAGTGATGAAATCTCTTCTTGGTACCTGTAGCCAATTGCACTAACTAAGACTCTGCATGCACTTCAATATTCAAACCACACTCATCCACCAGGTCAGGATTAACGTAACTATAATTAATCCAAGGTTAATCAAAATAGAAACAACTTGATCAAAAATCTTATTGTCCATCTAAATGACAGATGCCTAATGGTATGTCTTTCTATTTTCCAGCACTGCATAGATATGACGAATGCTCTGTACAACATCCCCAACAGTCTATGCCTCTTAAGCACTGTAGATATGTGGTCTACCACCTTGATGTTGTGGACAATATCTACTATGATGCTCTCCTCCACAAGTCCAACATTGCAAAGGCTTCCAACCTTCATCCTAAAAATTATGCTCCTCATATTGAAGTCCCTGCCCTCTATCAGATGCTCTGAACTTCTTAGATGGCACTTCTCTTTATGACTTGTACCTTTAGGTATTGCTCGCTTCTTGTCCCATTTTCCTTTTTTCTTTGCATTACCTTTCCAGTCTGGCTTAGTCTCATATCTACGCTTTGATTGCTCATAATAATGCTTTAGATTTCGGATGGCCTTCTCCAGTGCTCTAGGCTCATAAAACTCAATCTTGTCTTTGAATGCTATCGGCAACCCAATGATGAACCTTTTAATCTTGGCCTTCTCCTCCTTGAGGTAAGGCACATACCACGGTAGCTCTAAGAATCTTTCAGTGTACTTCTCATCGGATCCCATCTTCAGCTCATAGAATTCTTTTTCCCTATCATTAAAGTATCTTTCCAATAGATACTTCTTTTGGAATAGCCTATCGAACTCACTCCAAGTCAAGTCCTCCTCATGAATACCTCTAACATTCTTCACATATTCCCACCAAATATTTTCTTTACCTTTGAGACTGAATGTAGCTATTCTAGCTTTCATGTTCTCTGAATAGCCATACAACCTGAAGAACTTCCCCATTCCAAGCAACCATGCCTCTGGATCCTGTGATTTATTCATCTCTCCATAAAATGTAGGTGGTTTTTATTTCTTAAACTCATCTGGAAAATATCCCCTATCACTCCTCCTATAAGGATGATAATGATGCCGATCATAATGCATGTCAGAACCAGAACTAAAATAATACCTATGTCCATCACCTCTCCTATCTGGAGTATCCAACAATCTACCATCTCCAACCGTGTCATCTCCATTTGACCTGTGCTCACCATGAGACTTGTTGCCATATACCCCACTAGTTCTATTCTCTTGCTCATGGTTGATCCGCAGTGGTCCCTATCACTGCAATTCTAACAAACTCTAAAGTATCACTGCATTTACCTCTGCTTGTTTTGTGCCTATATGATTATGTCATTGTCTACTTTACAACTCCTTATTTATGCCTTTAAGCTTCTTAGTGTGTCTACCAAATAAGAAGAATGCACAACACCACGTTGCTCATCTGATCCATAGAAAGAGTCTCGTGAACTGTAGTCTACCATCTTGCTAGTCATCTTTGATATTCTTCCTGCAAGGTATATCATGTCAAACCACCGTACCTTAGCATAATTCGGGACATTAGGGGAATTTTGAGGTCTAAAATGGGCCTCCTAAGAAAAATTTACAACCAAAATAAATTGTATAAGAACCAATAGGATTTAAGATGATGATGTCAACCATGGGGGATGATTCACCATTTTTGGAGTAAGAAAGTAAAAGGATTAAAAAATAATAAAATAATAAAACTACTTTTTCAACTTATCTCCCTAAGGTTTTACTCAAATTTTGAGTGGGAGTACTCATTGGATGAAACATTTAATTCTTTATCCAAGAACTACCCATGTTGCATACTTTTGATGGACCCTGCTACACAAAAAAAGAGAAATACATGAAAAAACATGATTGCAATCACGTTTTTCATGTATTTCTCATTTTTCGTGTAGTAAGGTCCATCAAAAGTATGCAACATGGGTACTCCTTGTGTTAGACTCCGTCTCACGTTAGAGATTGATTCTTCTTCAAAACCCTGTTTTGAAGAAGAAATCATAATGTATTGTTTTAAATTATGTAATTTATGCTCCAGCTCTTCAAAAATCAGCAGCAACTTCAAAGCTCCTATCTGCACAAGCACAATTCAGAATATCATCAGCAATCAGAGGCAAAAGCTATTTGGAGGGCGCCATCTGCATTTTTGAAAAAGGATACCAATTTTCATCTGGATTGAATGTTTTTTTTTTCAACAGTTTTTATGTTCAGTGACTAAATTCGATTACTTCACATTGCGCCATGGCTTCATCTTTGCACACTTAGCTCCAGGACGCAGATTTAATTTTCACAAATATATTGAGAGATCCCTGGATGATGACTTCAAGACAGTTGTTGGAATTAGCCTTCCATTATGGGTTTTTGCTGTGATATACTTACTTCTCAACGTGCATGGTTGTCAGGCATACTTCTGGTTAAGTTTTTCTCCTTTGATTATAATTCTATTGGTTGGAACTAAACTGCAAGTAATCATAAGAAAGATGGCACTAGAAATCCAATCCAAACATGTTGTAATTCAAGGAATTCCATTGGTGCGGCTCAGTGATGAATATTTTTGGTTCGGTCGCCCTCAATTGATTCTGTTTCTGATACATTTTACTCTGTTCCAGAATACTTTCGAAGTTGCCTTTTTCCGTTTCATATGGTTTCAATTTGGCTTGAAATCTCCTCTCTATGCACTTGTGACACAGATGGGTTCAAATATGAAGAAGGCCATATTTGATGAGCAGACATCTAATGCAGTGAAGAGATGGCACCAGGTTGCCAAAAGTAACATGAAGCGGAACAAAAGATCGGGTACTGTCACTGGATTTAAAAGAGGAGAATCTTCAAATCAAGGATCCTCCCCAGCACATTTGCTGCACAGGGACAAAACAGTGGGGTATCTGGATAGAAGACAACCTTATCACTCAGATATGAAATATCAGACCTTGGAATGCTGGGACCAAAAATCGAAGGATTTTGTAGCTATCAAAATTGTTCGTGGCATACAAAAATACCGAGAGGCAGGAATGATCGAAATTGAAGCGCTTCTTGAAGTTTCTAAGTATGACAAAAATAGCACACGGGGGTTAAGGGATTTTCGGATGACTTCAAACGGTGGCCAAAGTCCAGTGCAATTAAGATAATCGATTTTGGAAGTATGACATTTGAACATCAAAATCACACCTCAGTTGTTGCTACACGGCATTATCGAGCTCCTGAAGTCATTCTGGGACTTGGATGGAATTACCCTTGTGATATTTGGAGTATAGGGTGCATACTTGTGGAAATCTGCTCGGGAGATACTTTGTTTCAGACCCATGAAAACTTGGAACATCTTGCTATGATGGAAAGGGTTTTAGGAGCTTTGCCACGGCCTAAATTGGCCTGGAACAAGATTGAATTGGCCTGAAGGAGCATTTTCTAGAGAGAGCATCAGAACAGTGAGAAAATTGCCAAAGCTTAGGGATCCGTAAAGCAGCATGTAGACCATTCGGTGGATCTTTTTATAGAATTGTTGCAAGGCCTTCTTCGGTTTGAGCCGTCTGAACGTTTGACAGCTTTGCAAGCTTTGAGACATCCATTCTTCAGAAAAGGACCGAGATATGGGTACAATTCGTGAGTGTATGCATTCGACAGTTATTTGGTTGGATCTCCATGAGGCAATGGGTTGTATTTGTGGCCGGAAGAGTCAAGAAAATGTCAATGTCCTCATCAACATACAGTATGCGCGAGCCATAGCCGCGGCATGGAAGATTGATTATCATAGAGCCCACCATTTCAGTTATAAATAAGAGTGGCTACCACAACATAGCTGACAGACTAATGATAAAGTCCGATGACAGTGCTGTGCTAAGGGAGTTGAAAGCAACAAACAAAATTCAAACTTGTTTACGAGGTGGAGGGAGATAATATCAGAATTCTGAATTCAACTATCAAGGAGATCAAAGAAGTTGCTGACGCTGTAACATTAAGTAGAGGCGGTTTTCCAGAGTCCTGGTGGTTATCTTGCAGGGAACATAGATAATGTCAAGCGGTTGCACCTGCAAAATATATCAATCTTTGTCTCTTATCTCAGAAACGAATTTACGACTTTAGCCTTCGATTATCTCTCAGATCCAACATTGGAAATTAACTCCCTTGTCAACTTCGCCCAAGTAGATGGACTCCTCACAGATTTTCCAGCAACAGCATACCCCAGAACATTGAATCCAGGCGACCGCTATTCAAACGGTGCCAGAACAACAGAATAGGATTCGACTCATATTTCCCCAGATTTTAATTAATGTTTCAACTGGATTTGCGCTCCATGTGTCAGTCATTAGAGGATTTTAGGGAAATGCTGTTCTATGTTTAGCATAGATGAAACGCCCATTTTTAATTTTTGTAATTGTAATTGCAACAGCGCGGAGGTTTTGGGGAATCAATTTGTTTTTGCTTAACAGATTTCTTTTAATGTATAAAAAACAAAATCATTTAAAAAGAGTTAGAGAGGGGAGAGTTTTCTGAGTGCTGGGAACTGCTGGAGCGTAGCAGAGCTTTCTTGTACAGTTTTTGGCAGAAAATTTAATGGAATTTCACAACTCTGTTTGCTGAGATTCATGTGGTATGTTAATTTAGCATAGGTTTTCCCTTTGTCTCATATGTAAACTGTTATGTTTCATTCACCTCATTATCATATCTAATCGAGCAAATGAAGTGATTAGGTAGGAATTCATAGTATTGTATGCTCCTCCTATAAATTTGCTCACATTCAATGTTTTCTTCTGTTTAAGGAGGATTCAGAGTTATTGTCTGCCCTCCTTAGCTCCTCACCAGTCTTTCCATCCCATTGAAATCCAGATTTGATGCTAAATTTCATGCCTACCTTGCCTCCGTTAATAATCTGTGTTGTTCATTATATTTTTCTGTTTCAAACTGTGATCTTGCCCATTCAGCCCAGAAAAACCCCATTATTTAAATTAAAAACCCCAAATCAACCCCCCTTATCAATTTACTAGCCTAAAATCCTTGTTCCTAATTGGTCAACTCATCCTATTGACAAATTTACCGAGTTTGACCCGAGAGAGCCTTCTCATACCTCGTAGGGCTAGCTACGAGGTGAAATGGTTTGATGTAGCCTTGAGAGTTTGTCTATCTCAGCCTAGGTGAATTCCAAGCGCTAACACCTTGGATGAGGAATAAAATTCTGCATCCAACGAGTGTTTCCACTTGAAATTTGAGTAAACTCATAGGGAGATAAGTTGAAAATACGAGTTGGAAAAATAGTTTTTTCTTTTTTCCCTATAAAATTTGATGATGTAATCTAATCTTATTTTATTATTTCCACTATTATTCTATAATTTCCTTAGGAGGCCCATTTCAGACCTCAAAATTCCCCTAATGAGGATACCTTGTCTGTAGGATCAACAAATTAGCGTAATACTTGTATAAATAATCATGGCAACATATAGAAATATAACACATAAGCATTAACCTTATAACCATCATTCTAGCTAGAGTCTAGTCATCAATGCACGACCATATCAACTACACATACCATAACCTCATGCATGACAACAACCACCACATCATTGTACACTTGACCACATGTGAATGCTAACATGCATAAAAAATGCATAATTAACCATACACTCATGATGACACACTCCATAACGACACCATCAACTTCCCATGGCGACCTCACCACAACCATAACCCATAAAATACAAATGCAACAAGCACACAACCTTACAACACAAGAAACACATATGCAACTGACATGAATGCATGACCAACACACAAACCATCCAGTTCGAGGGGTGAACCATGCTCATTTACCACTCTGTAACACCCTCCTACCACATCTACCCAAGTAACCCGCCAACCGAGGTAAACATGTGACAGGAAGTTACTATGATATGATTTGAATCCCTATGTATCAGTTAAGGAATTGGAACCGTTGGAACACATCACATAGACCTTCCACATCAGCAACAAAAATCGCAGGAGCCATCCCAACCACTCAAGTAACCAACCCCTGAGACCAATTGAAGCTTTAATGCATCAAACCCCTAGACGCTCCCTTGATATAGACCAGGGTGCATCTAGGAGGCTCCAGACGATCTCACAGCAAGGGCAGGTGAGTGTCTGGGGATTTTTTTCCCCAGTGTTGTGCCTACGAATCTGGGATTTGTGTCACATTTTTAGGCCCAAAGCCCAGGTCGCTGCCCATAATTCAATGACACCTTTAGAAATGAATTTGCACAACACAACCATGGTACATTTACAAAAACATTGACAAGGACTAGACTGGACCCCTACTAGCCATGACATACATTTCACCAAACATGTCACAAACATGAAAGCTACATGTCTTAACAGTAGAACTGAGCATAGGGTTCTCATACTTATCTGAGAATTGTTAAGAAGAATTGATGCCTCAACACATTAGCTGTAATTTCATATATTAGGCCATAGATGCATTTTTCATTCATTTACAAGTAAAAAGATGATGAGATCCACACATAGCCATTGTCATAATACATGTTCATAACCAACATAATAACAACAAAAATACTAGGGAAACAATAGCCATATAATCCACTTATAAACCAATATAATGCTCATGAATTAATAAGGAGAAATAACCTCATATTAATGATGCAAAGGCCAACCAGGTTTGAGACTTCCACGAACCACCCGACCATAGATATGGCTAAGCCAGGTCTCTCTTCAGCCAGTCACCCCCATGCCATATTCCAAATATGAATGCGGTATCTCATGGAACAATCCATCAAAAGAGAACGAGGGCTTCCAAATGTTAGGATATTCTGACACATAGGAAATAGTTAAGTATAACTTGGTCTAGTGTAGAGTTAGGTAAAGTGTGTTTCTTTACTATGTACTTTTGTAACTTACAATCTGACGGTCACGATATATAGTGATCCGACGGTTCATTTTCTCCTCAGTATTACCAACACTTGATATGTGGCTTAAAACCCAATTGGTCCATGATCTCTATTTAAAGAGCATGGAGGGTCATTTGTAGGGTAACCGTTCATGGGAGAAGCTTATGTAAATTTTCGTACTTTTATTAATAAATTGCCCGAAGTGGCCGCAATGGCTCAGGCCGTGGACTGTTTCCCTCTTTGAGGGTTTTAACCACGTCAACAATACTGGTGTATTGATCTGTGATCTGTTTGTGAGTGGTGTCCTTTGGTTTTCTACCTGAGGAACTTACCTTGTAAATTCCTACATGGTATCAGAGCTATTTGAGCGCTACATCCGTTGGTGATCCAAATTTGAAGCTGGTAGAACTGCATCCGATTGTCGTTTCCTAGATATATTGTTATTGACTGCTTTCGGGCTGAGAGGACTACTCTATTGTGTTGGGAGCATTTGTTCCAGTGAGGAACCCCTTTTGTTTGATGCGAAAAGGTTTCCGGTAGCCCTAGCTACGTCATTTTTAAGATCTGGAGGTATACAGTGTTTATTTGCAGTTTTTAGTTATTTTCTCTCTGTTTATTTCGGTTTATTTAGCTCTTTGTTTTTTTTTATTACCGGATCTATACCTTTCATTTATGTGTATGCTCTTTGCCCCATGACTCTATGTGATCTGGGCAAATCAGAAACATAAAGGAAGGATTTTTCTCATGCATATGTTGTTTTCTGCCGTGCTTTAGTGTGATCTCGGGAAATCAGAAACATTGAGGAAAATATTTAGTTTCTAGCTAAAGCTAACTTCAAGCCATAAGGTTTGTTTTTTTTTTTTGTATGTCCGTGTTGGGTTTTGTGTTTTTTGTTTTGTAGGTAAAAAAAGAGCTTTCTCAACCCAAAAAAAAAAAAAACCTTCCTCTTTTCCAAAAATTACTAACCTTTTAATCTAGCTCACTTGGTCCAAAGCCACTTTATGAGAATAGAGGTCTTGAGTTCAAGTCTTTCTTTTTGTTAAGCTAATTAGATTAAGTTTGGAAAGGGGGCAGATTTTTTTTTAATATAACATTATCATTCATTTTCGCACATTCCCGCACTTCGTCGACATCTTCAACAACTTTTCTTCAAAAAGCCATAACTTCTTCATCCATAAGCCGTTTTCAGAGCCGTTTTTTTAATCGGCCTAATTTTTCAAGATATTTCCATTGGAACACTTAGTTTCAACATCTATAGCTTCATTTTCTGTTAAAATGGAAAGTCTGTGCCAAGTTATTCTTGACAACACCAACTACTTCCAATGGTGGTCCTACATTGTGGATTTACTTAGAAGTAAAGGTCTTTATAGAATAGCCTCAAGCCAAGAAACCAAACCGAAAGATGAAGATAAGGCAGCCAAATGGGAAAATAGGCAAGATCAAGCACATGGGTTGATAGAGATGTCTATTTCTCCAGACCTTAGATTCCATATCGCAGAACTTGATACTCCTAACGAAGCAATGAAACAGATCACTAAAGTTTTTGGAATTAAAAATGAACTTAGAGCCCATCAACTCAAAAATGAGTTGCTTACATTGGACCCCAATAATTTTTCTTCCATTGAATATTTTTTCCAAGTTCAAGACCCTTAGACTTCTCTTGGAAGGTGTTAAGGTTAAAAAATAAGATGGTAACCTTATCTATTCCATTCTTACTAAGTTGGGACCAGCCTACTCTGTGTTTGTTTCCACCTTCCATTCTACAAGAGAAGCCTTCATTTCTCAAGGACAAGACTACAAGTCCCCTTCCTTTGATGCCTTTTGTGATTCTTTAATAAGAGAACAAGAAAAACCCTTACATCTTGGTCTTCTTAATCTTGGAAACTCTTCTAAGAAAGCCTTAGCCGCCCAGCAGCAACCAAATTCAAAGAATCCTAAGAAGTCGTATCCTAAAAATAATGGTCCTAAACCAAACAAGAGTCCTAAGCCATTTCAGTCTCAAAATAAAAAATCATTTCAACAAAATGATAAGGCAAATAAAAACAAAGGGAAGAAGACTGATAGACATTTCCACTTTTGTAATCGAGATGGCCACTTAGAATCTGTTAGCACTTGAGATTTCACCTCAGGCTGAGAAAGGCAAACCTTCAAGGCAACATCAAACCATTTCACCTCGTAGCTAGCCCTACGGGGTATGAGAAGGCTCTCTCCGGTCAATCTCGTTAAATTTTCAATGGGAAAAGATGACCAATCAAGGTAACACAGATATTAGGCTAGTAAACTGATTTGAAAGTTGATTTGGGGTTTTTTTGGGGTTTTTTGGTGGCAAGTTGAGGATCTGCAATTTAGGGTGCGGGGATTGAGCTCAGTTTTTGCAGGTGGGTCTTTGGGGCAAGGTAGGAGTTTGTGCTGATGCTTTTAGCTGAGATGGATGATCAAGGAGGAAAGAGGAGAAGCTAAAGAGGGCAAACAATGAGTTTGAATCCTCTTTAGACAGTGGAAAACATAAACATTAAACAAATTTGAAAGCTGAGCATGACATGCATGAATTCAAACTTTATCACTTCATTTGTTTAATAAGCTGCAATAAAGAAAGATATGGAACACATAAACACACTTAAAAAGACAAGTAGGAAACACACTATCAGCACAATAATCCACAATGATGTCTGCAAAACCCTGGCCTTCCTTTTCCTCAAATTGCAGAGATACAAGTAAAATATACAATAGAGCTTCTCCCTCAAGAGTCCAACCATGAAAATGAGTAAGAGAAGACATAATATAGAAGATCTAACTCCTTTCCCCACCTCTAGGGGTCGAGCTCAGCTTCCTAGGAGCTGTTGCAACTAATTCTAAATTAATCACTAGATAATAGGCAATCACAACAACTTGCCTCTAAAACTTAGGAAACCTATCCATGCATTAAATATTTACCATTTACATCAAGGAAAATTCTAGAAGTGGTCAAGGAGAGTAAAAGTATCTAAGTGCCATGAAATTTACACAAAAATCCATCATTTACATGCCTCAAAAGTCAACCAAGGTGAAAACAGTGTTTTGCTGGCCAAACTGGTCAAAACAGGCAAATTTCCCTGAGTGGTCGCGCCCCTCACTTTGACTGGTCGCGCCCCTCACTTTGACTGGTCGCGCGCATTGACAGCTCTGTTTGAGGGCCTTCTCAGTGTCTAAATCAGGTACAAGATAGCTCATTGGAAAGGTCTGTGAGTCTACTTTCCAACCCCACTGGAATTTCTGAATTTGGAGTTGATTTGACCCCTCAAAAGTCATTTCTCCCAAGGAAGCTTTCTGCAATTCAAAAAAGGGGCAGAAAGTCAAAATTTGCATGTATTTTGAGCTTTTGGGAGCCCAAATCTTCATAAAATTTGAAACCCATCCATAGGCAAGTGTATTTTTGCATGAAAATTCCAAAAGTAGAGTTTCCCCGTTCTGAGCTGTCCCATGACTGGTCGCGCACGGGGGTGAGACCACTCAAACGGCCAAAACCTGTAAAATTCTCAAAAATGCCAAAAATGCCTCAAAACTCTCAAAATTTCTTGGGTTTGCTGCTAGGAGGAAGATAATGAGTATTATGGTGAGTGAGAGAAGCCTCAGCCAAGATACGGAGCGGGTTGGTCTTCTTCTTCCTCTTGCGGACCTCGGATAACCTTCTTTGGAACATTTTCATCTTCGCCTTGCAACTGATCCTAGCCCATAACCTGTGATGACCGCCCCTTTTCCACCCGTATGAGGCCTCCTCCTTGTACCTCACCTCTGTAGATGATGAATGGTTCATCACCTTGCTCATAAAAGTCTCGGTATCTGACATGGTTTTGGAGCAAGATGGGCAAACTGAAGGACAAATTGGACTGCTGCCTCTGCCTGCAAAGTACTGAACTCTATGCTGTTTCAAGGGGAAAAAACATGAGGGGAATGTTAGGGGAGGGAACTTATTTAACAAGGAATGGGAATATATGATAATAACAGGGAATTTTTCAAGGGAAACTTTACACATTGTCATGCATATAGGAACCGTTTTAACATTGGGAAATCATTTGCCAAGAACATCTCATATGGGACAAAACATGTATGATAATGAACATGGAAGGGGCATACATGAATCAAGAGGGACATAGGGAAACCATACACCAAATTCACTGAGAAGTTCATGTGTGTTATAAGGCAGATTCTGCTCTTTTTTTTCTTTAAAAGTTACATGCACATTAAGGAGTACATACTCATCATTTTCACATGAAGGGAAAGTGTTTCATGTACAAGGGGATGTCAAGGATATATAGGGGTTTGTAAATGCTTTTAAATATACAACACATTAAATTTACATGACTCTCTTCAGTCTTTACAATGTAATTTTTCTTTTTGTGTTAGTTTTTTGCATGTGTATGGTAGAGGGAATTAGGGTTTGAGTGCTTGTGAGAGGGGTAGGGTTTATAGCTTAGGGATGGGGGGAGGGCAACATTTATGTGCAAATGAAATAGGACAGAGATGCAAACATGATTATTAATGAAAGAGGGGAAAAAGGAAGGGATCAATGGGACAATAAACACTTGAAACAGTCACAAAACCCTAGCATTTTACAAACATTAGCAACGGCCATATTAATCCATTCACTTGCAACTTTAAATGATAAAACCATGACACACATCATTATTTTCACCATCCATATCATCATTCATGAATTGAGTGCCTACCTCGATCAATTTAGCAAGAAAGAGGGCAATTTAGTCGATTTGGGGTGGTTCTGTAGAAGACATCTTGAGTGGTCGCGCCCCTGCTCTGAGTGGTCGCACACTGAACTTGAGTGGTCGCGCACTGAACCTGAGTGGTCGCAAACATTCTCAGCCTTGTTTGAGGGCCTTCCTTGTGTTGGAATTGGGCGAAGGATGGCTCGTTGGAAATGTATTTGAGTATAATTTCCAACCCAAGTGGAATTTTTCAATTTGGAGTTGATTGGAGCTGCCAAAAATCAAATCTCCCAAGACTGGTCAAAAAGTGCCAAATGAGGCTGCCTGAAAGAAGAGTGCTGTTGCAGTCAACTTTTGAATGCCTTCCTCAACCCCAAATTGAGCTTATGTTAGCTCATTGGAAATCTCTTTGTGTCTAGTTATCATTTTACCCATCAAGAAAATCATTTGGCCAACCAAGCTAGAAGAAAACTTGATTTTTCCAAGGTAACTTGCAGAGGTGTCTTTGATTCTCCTGAGGCAACCGTATTCTTGACATTTTTGTCAAATCATGACACCTGTACAAAAATTGAATGAGGTTTTTATTCCTTGGCATGTTTTAGACAAAAGCCTCTCTCAGTTTCCCAAAATTCATCTTTGATTGCTCTGAAGCATCATTTGAGTGCGACTTGTCCCGATGTGTGAAACAAGGAATTCTGTCGAAATGAAGCGAAATGAAGGGGATAGGGGGCTTCTAAATTCTTGGGGAAATTTTTGGGAGTTGGGAGGGATGTTAGGAAGCAGGGGAAAGTGGAATCGCAGAGATTGAGTGAGGGGAAGGGGTCCAAAAGGGCAAATCACAGGCCAAACCTAGAAAATTGCCAGGTTGTAGCTAGAAACTAGGGTTTGTGAAAAAATGAGGAATTTGGCGGATCTAAGGGATGGGAACTGTTTGATAAGGTACATGAAGGATAGGGGAAGGTGTATGAACATCAGGATATGAGTTTTGCTGATGATTTGGCCGCCTAAGAGAAATTGCCTTCAAAACCCTAGGACAGGGAAATGGGCTTGCCTAGGCACAACTAAAGCATGAATAAGGTATAAAATGACTCATTAGACACTAACATGATAATTGCAACCCTATGAATGATGATAGGCTCAGCTGAATGATGACATGGACTGACATTTGGGCAAACCCTAGACCTAATGCCTAGTGACCAAATTTTGCTTGAAGACTCACTGAAATG